>SKCR01007456.1:0-74856 GCA_019454045.1 Zanthoxylum bungeanum | reverse complement strand
TAGCGATGATTATGATACAACTCAGTCGATCATGCTTGCTTCATGACTCAACACTTTCGTCGCCAGAATAGGGACTTGGATCCTTATAATATGATGGCTAGACTAAAGAGATCTTCACCGCACTAATAAGCGGATGGAGAGGTATGAGTTGGTGACGAAGAAACTCTCGCTCCCGTATGAATGATGGCGCTTCAGTTGAGGCCCACGGGACTCAAATGATAGCTGACATTGATGAGCTGCCAAGATGAGAATAGTCTTGGAGGCTGAGCTGACTGTAGACATGTTTACAGTCACTTCCCGATACTTGGAAGCAGATTATCATCAACTACAAGTTGAGGATACGGACGATACTCTTGGAGAGCTATTGTCCATTCTTAAGGAGTCAGAGAAAGAGACTCTTAAAGCAACAAGCGCGAGGCGCACTTTGCATCGACCTCTCAGACGTCAAGGGCTGGGCCCAAGCAACTGGAGGGGTGAAAAAGAAGAAGCGTAAGAACAAGGGCAGGCCAGATGCCGATGGCTTCTGGGAAGCCGAGGAACAAGTCACAAGACATATGCCTTAACTGCAGTAAAAGAGGTCATTGGAAGCGTGACTGCCGCATGAACAAGGCGATCAGAAGGGAGATCAAGGCGGGCAAGGCACCGACCTCTGGTATTTTGTTATTGAAATAAACATGGCTACTTCTAGTTTTAAAAATTGGATTTTGATTCTGGTTGTGGTTCATATATGTACTGATGTTGCAGGATCTGCAGAACCAGCAGGACTCTGGCTTCAGGGGAGATTGATCTACGAGTTGGAAACGGAACTCCTGTTGCTGTTTTGGCCGTGGGCACTTTTGTATTAGAACTGCCCTTGGGGCATGTACTTAAACTAAATGACTGTTATTATGTACCTAGTTTGACTAGGAATATTATATCTGTATCTTTGTTAACCGAAATGGGTACACTTTTGTATTTAGAAACACTGGGTGTTATTTATATAAAAATGATGCAGAAATATGCACTGCAGTTGCAAATAATGGTCTTTTATTTTGAATATAAATGAATCTCCTACATATAAATTAACAAACAAAAGGCTTAAAAAGAGTGATCCAAATGATGAAACTTATATGTGGCATTGTCGTCTGGGACCATTAACAAGACTCGCATATCCACACTTTCGAAGAGTGGGTACTTGGACGGATTTGATCCAAATTCATATGACGTCTGCGAATCTTGCTTATTAGGCAAAATGCCTAAATCACCTTTTAGCGGTAAAGGTGAACGTGCCACTGAACTGTTAGCCCTCGTTCATAGTGACGTTTGTGGGCCCATGTCTAGCCAGGCTAGAGGTGGATATCGATACTTCGAACCCTTACCGATGATGCATCAACGTTACGATTATGTGTATCTAATGACGCACAAGTCGGAAACTTTTGAGAAATTCAAAGAGTTTCGACACGAAGTTGAAAAACAAACAGGCAAGAGTATTAGACATTACGGTCGGACCGTGGTGGCGAATACTTAAGTATGAGTTTCAAGATTACCTGAAAGAATATGGTATTCTTTCACAGTGGACTCCTCCTGGAACAAACACAATTAAATGATTGTGTCCGAACGGAGAAACCGTACCTTGTTGTGGACATGTAGGTCGATGATGAGTCGCACTGAGCTGCCAATTTCCTTCTGGGGATATGCATTAAACAGTGCAGTTCTTATTTTGAATAAGGTCCGTCAAAGTCTGTTGAACAGACACCAAATGAGATATGGACAGGTAAGAAACCGGGTTTCTCATTCCTGAAGATTTGGGGTTGCTGGGCATACATTAAACGTTTGGAAGGTACCAAACTGAACCCAAATCAGATAAATGCCTATTCGTTGGATATCCTAGGGAAACAAGGATATTACTTTCATCACCCAAGAGAACAAAGTATTTGTTGCTCTACATGCGGTTTTCCTTGAGAAGGAATTCCTAAATGCAGTGTTTAGTGGGAAGAAAGTAGAACTCGATGAAAGTCGTAGTGATACTGTTCTTGGCAATGAATTATCAACGGAACATGAACAGTCCATCTGGGATGAGACTGAACCACAATCTTCAAATACACAAGGACCGCGTAGGTCGGAGAGAGTCAGGGTAATACCTGAGAGGTATGGATTCCTGATCTCCACCTCATGTAGATTTAATCTTATTGAGGATAATGAACCGGCTACGTATGAGGAAGCGATACAAGGTATCGAATCCGCTTTATGGCAAGAAGCCATGAAGGCCGAAATGGATTCCATGTATACCAACCAAGTTTGGACACTGGTTGATGCCACCAGAAGGCGTAAAGCTATTGGATGCAAATGGGTCTTCAAGAAGAAGACTGACATGGATGGCAACGTACAAACGTACAAAGCTAGGCTTGTAGCGAAGGGATATCGTCAACGACTTGGAGTTGATTATGACGAAACCTTCTCACCCGTTGCATCATGATTAAATCCATTGGATAATGCTTGCAATAGCTGCCTATTTATATTATGAAATATGGCAGATGGACGTTAAAACCGCTTTCCTTAACAGAAACTTTCGGAGGATGTTTATATGCAACAGCCTGACGGTTTTATCGCACCTAGACTTGCAAACAAGGTTTGTAAGTTAAATCGGCCATTTATGGACTGAGCAAGCATCGCGGTCGTGGAACCAGCGTTTTGATGAGATCATAAAAGAATATGATTTCATTCAAAACGAAGATGATCCTTGTGTATATAGAGGTTAGTGGGAGTGCACTGACTTTTATTGTCCTTTATGTCGACGATGTATTGCTTATCGCAATGACATTCCCATGTTAACGTCGGTGAAAGCTTGGCTTTCATTGAAATTCTCCATGAAAGATCTGGGAGGGGCAGCTTTATTCTAGGAATAAAGATCTACCGGGGGATAGATCTAGAAAGCTTACTTGGACTCTCCCAGAGTACATATATTGATAAAGTGTTGAGAGATTCAACATGGATCAGTCCAAGAGGGGACTGTTACCAATATCACATGGCGTCTATCTATCTAGGGACATGTGTCTTAAAACACAAGATGAGAGAGACAACATGAGTCGGACTCCGTTCGCCTCGGCAGTCGGATCGATCATGTATGCCATGATATGTACACGACCTGATGTGTCCCATGCTTTGAGCATATGCAGTCGATATCAGGCCGATCCAGGTAAAGATCACTGGATGGCGGTTAAGAGTATCCTTAAGTATCTTAACAGAACTAAGGATGCTTTCTTAATCTATGGAGATGGAGAACTTGAGGTATGGGTATACCGATGCAAGTTTCCAAACCGACAGAGACGACTTTAAGTCACAATCTGGGTACATATTTTGTTTGAATAACGGAGCAGTGAGCTGGAAATCTTCCAAGCAAGATACTGTTGCCGATTCAACAACTGAAGCAGAGAAGCAGAGTACATTGCAGCAGCTGAAGCAGCAAAAGAGGCAGTTTGGATCCGTAAATTCCTAATTGGATTAGGAGTAGTTCCGTTAGCAGCTGAGCCCGTTCCATTGTATTGTGACAATAGCGGGGCTATAGCACAGGCTAAAGAACCAAGGTCTCATCAACGATCCAAACATGTTCTTCGACGATTCCATCTGATTCGAGAGATCATACTCGTGGCGATGTGTGAAGATCGAAAATATCGCATCAGAGGATAATATTGCAGATCCGCTGACGAAAGCTATTCCTCGGGAAAAGTTTGAGCGACATGTACATAGTTCAGGTATTAGATGCTTGAGTGACTGGCTATAGGCCAAGTGGGAGATTGTTAGACAGTTATGACCCATAGCGTCACTATTTTGTAAATGATATTGTATTATTGTACAAAATTAACTATGTAGTAATGAAATTGCCTTTTACCGTTTTGTAATTTATTTACTTTGATATAAATGGTAAAGTCCCTATGATTAGTTCCGGATTGTGATGATATGAGACGGTATCAATCCATAAAGGTTTAATCATTAAATATCCCTAGTCGTAGTATTATCGAGATTGGACATCGATAATGCGGAATAGACTAGTACTGCACTTGTGCATGTTGTGAGGGCACAACGGCATAGTTCTCATATATTTAAGTATAGTATACTTATGCAAGTGCGGTAGGAGGTTGTGTTTTACCGATGGTACGGAACAGCTTCGCTCTGGATAGACCCCGCGGAATCCCATTGGTAGTATGTCTGCGTGTCTATGGGAGTCCGCTTCAGGGTAGGTGCATATGATCTTAACCTGAGACTTGCATCGCTAGTACTTACGACAATCGGTAAACTTTAGTTTTGGTGGTCCAGGGCTTTAACGGGTTCTTGTACACCTCTTCTGGGTTTATCGAGAATCGTAGTGTATTGGGTGTGATGTCAATATGGAAGTATCACTTCAGACATATGGAGATGATGATCGCGAGGGATACAGAACTAGTACTCTATAATGGTTGCAACCATCGGGATAATATGACTAGGTCAGGATTATCCGATTCAAAGAGACTGGTTGCTTGATGTCCGATATGTGTATCGTACGGGGCGACACATCTCCAGCCCCAGGCCTTACATGTGATCATCCGATACTGGATCAGTATACACTATACTACCGTATACTACGCCTGTTATAGATCTTATATTCCAATAAGAATATTTCTGGAGAATTGGGTAGGCATGGCGTTTTGCTAGAGGCTAACATTGTCTTGTAAATCGGTAAAAACGTAGTGCTTGGTACGTACGTGTTTAGATAATCTGACGGCCGTATTTACTGCCAACATATCCAGAGATCTCTTGGGTCGCTTCCCGAAGATTCACCAATGACGTATGATTCAAACTCGATTAATCTTGGATTAATTACGGAGAGACTTTATCTTGGATAAAGTACTATACATAGAGAGAGAACGATTAATTTGGAATTAATCGTAAAATTATTATATTCGATATAATAATCGAAATTCGATTTCGACGCGAAATTAAAATTAGATTTTAATTCGGGCAAACGAGTTAATTTAGAATTAATTCGTTAGCGACGTAAATAATAATTTCGCTAGGCGCAATTATTTATTTAAATTCGATTTAATTAACGTCGCGACGAAAGTTCGGTATTTCGGAAATATCGAACCCGAACGCGTGAGTACGCGTGGGCCCACTTTCATTTGGGTTGTGTGGGGCCCACATGACACATTTCATTTTATGCATTATTTAATTGTTAATACATTGCATGGTGATAGTGTACAATACACTCAATGGTTTTGCATGGAGTTTGAGTGTTTGACACTCTAAGCCATTGCATGATTTGTGTCATAAGTTTATTATTAATTTAATAAATATTATGGCATAAATATAAAATGATTTTTGTAACAAAAATCATAACACTCTCTCCTATTCTCTCATGACCGAAACTGTGAGCTCTCACAGCCCTCTCCCACTTTTCTGTTTTTGTTGTTGCAAAACTTGAAGAATTTGTGTTTGTTTGGAACATAAAATCACACACAAGGCTAGCACCATCAAGGGATCATACAAAGGTGTTATGGGAAACTAATCTTAGAGCTTGGAAGGATCAAAAAATTGCTTGGAGCTTCTCTTTTCTGTTTGGCCGAAACCCTCACTGCACAAAGGAGAAATTTTTGTTTCATCAATGCATCCGCATTCCCGATCTTTGTGAGTATGATTCCGCCATACTTCAATATTGTTCATTCATTTATATGTTTTGTTTGCTCTTTTGATCTTGGGACATGGATTAGAATTTCCAACACCTTCTTCACTTCATTCAATAAAAACTGTAAACACCAGGTTGCCCAATTTTTAAATCTAATGGAGCTGACATCTTTCAATGCATGCAGGTAATATGGGTTGATGTACGTGGAAGGAGTAGGACATAGGATAGTACTGATAGCAAACAAACAAAAAAGAATAGAGAAATCATCATCTGCAGTGGTAATATTGCTTAGTCTCTCAATCACAATTGTTATTGGGATCCCTTTCTTACTAGTACAATATCGGGCTCTTAACTCGGCTATGTCCTTGTCGTCCCCGTAAGTCTCAAAGTTCGAACCCCCATCCTCAATACCCATAATTGCAGTAAAAGTATCAACACTCATACTGTATTCAATTCCATTAAGTGTAATTATCCCTCTCTCCGCGTCACATTGTTTAACCAACCATCTACATAACTCTTGTCTCACTCTCCCACATCTGAGACCCAAGAGGCTTCCAAATCCAAGCTGTCTTACAGCTTCTTCTTGTTCAACACTAAATGTGGATACCATTTTCGAGAAGCGAGTGACACTGCATCTTGAAATTCCTTTGTAGTTAGGGTCTTTCTCTTCTACCTTATCCACTGGATCGCGTAATAATCCACGAGGCCACTTTTCGTGGTTGACAGATTCCTTATTATACTTATTCACAAAATCAACTTTCCGTTCCAAGGTCATTTTCTTCCAATTCGTTCCTATGTGACCTTTTATCTATAACCAAATAATATAGTCAAATCAAAAATATATATAAGGTTAATAAATCAAAATATAAACTTAAATACAGAAAAGTTAAATAGTTAATTGCATACCTCTTTGGTCACTTTAAGACCTTCTTCTTTCAGTCGATTTGCTTCAGACTTGCTGTCAAGACAAGTCAAATTAATTTTGTATGTACATCATCAAATAAACTTATTTACTATTGACACTATTTGGTTAAATAGTAACTTACTATATAGTAGCACCATGCGTGCTGCTGCCCGGTCCAGGGTTGTTCTTTTTGTTTCAATCCTCTTTTGTTTAGGCATGATGTTTACAACCAATGACATAGATGATGGACTACGAATACATCAACAATGATAGTAAATTAATATAAAGTTGGAAAAAAGCTTGACAACCACGAAGATCAGAGGTTATTTATTTTAAATAGAATATCTTTTATATCTTCTATTGGAATCATGAAGATCAAATTTTAGGTTAGGTTAGAATATAAGTGATTTAAATTAAATTAACAAAACTTACAGATTATACTAAAGCCAAAATTTAATTAAGCCAAGATTATTCATGCATAACATGCATCACCACATTCATACACACACACATATATATATATTTAACAAATCCAATGCATGTTCCCAAACTTATTGATATTTACGCAATTGATGACCACTTAGCAATGAAACCTCCAATATGAAAGTCCACAACTGCTTCTTTACCGCATATGGTTTATTTTCTCTTCCTTTGCAGTTCATTGAAAAAAAATTCCCATGTGGGGCAATGCATACCATAGAACAAAAAAGCATTCAAGATTGCGAGCATTAAAAGCCTGATGCTCCAATGATATGGACAATACAATATTTCATAAAAACGGAATACCAAGCATGTAAACATTACAATGTTTCAAAAAAACACAATACCAATCAGAATATTTCATAAAGAAAGAAACATAATCATCAATGGAAAAGTTTAGTAAAGAATGTTAGAAATCGCTAATTAAAATTCCATGCATAACACATTACAATGTTTCTAGAAATTTCAGTTATGAAACATTCTACTCAAAGCCTTACAATAATTCCGCCTTCAATCCTCCAATCCTTCTACTCAAAAATCGACTTCAATCCTCCAATCCTTCTACTGAAAAACCCAAATCTGAATGCGAGTTTTCTGCATTCAAATAAAAAAGTACCATATTTAGCCAAAAACCTAATAATCCATGAACAAGAAACCAAATTTAAGTAGACCCAGAAATAACGTAGGAAGTACATTTAGTTATCATGTCGTCCGGTGAACAATCACTATCCACAACCCAAACCAATTTAAATGAAATCTAAATAGCAGCAATGAGGATAAACTGTCTTCGGAACAAGCACAAAAACATAACCCTATACATTTTACACTATTAGATTAAGTAATAGACCCAAAAATACATGACTCATATCTTTATTCTCTTTACTTTTCCTCTGTTTTCTCACCAACCAAACACTACAAAACTTCTACATACCATTATCATAATAACCCTTGTCCAAAAATCCCCCAAACAGGGGGTTTCAATAACCAACAACCACAAATCCCCACAAACCCATTTACAAAATGAAAAGCCACAAACAACGCCCAAAACCAAATCAAAATCCTAACAATCCATGAACAAGAAACCAAATTTAAGTAGACCCATAAAAGAGAATCAAGAGATACAGTGGAATGCTTTGAAGGAACCTGGAAATCAAGTTCTGGAGAATCAGCGATGGAGAAGCAGGCGTCGGCGTCGGTGATTTTAGGGCACAAATTTCTTGTAAGATGCTTCCATAAATGATTTCATGTAAGATGCTTCCACAAATAATTTGTGAGACAGAGGGATAGTTCGTGAGAGATGGGGGGAATTGTGAGAGAGGGAGATGAACAGGGGAGACGAGAGGGAGATGAACATGGGAGACGAGAGGGAGATGAACAGTGGAGACGAGAGGGAGATGAACAGGGAGGCATTTGAGAGAGACGAGGGATTTGAGAGAGATGAGGGATTTGAGGGCTTTTTTTTACTTGAATTTACCGGTTTTCCCGGTTTTATTTTTTAATTTTTTAATTTTTACTTTTTTTTCCACTCACCGTTGGATCACTTGACAGTGATCCAACAATGAGGGTACCCATGGGTATGTCATACCCCTGGGTACCACAGATGCACCCAAGATATAATGATAGCTCAACTGACCCAGGTCCCCAGCTGCAGCAAACATTACAGCTGCATGTCACAAGTCACAACCAACTTTATGCCCCTCAATTAAATTATTAAATTTTTATTTTTTTTTGGAAAAAAGGTTTTTCATCAATTGTTACTTTCTAGTGTGGAAACTTATTCAATGCAACATATCCCTATCTATGATTTTTTTTTTTTGAGAAAAGTTCAAAACCCTATAATTAAATTATTTGACCCGAACTTAAGTAGAGTAAGTAAAATCTCTGATTGTCTCAGTCTCTTATCGAATCAAGATTTGATAATTAATTTTTAAACTATTTTGCCATCAAACCATACCTTTTTAGGACCATATAATTACAAAAATTTTACATTTTATGTGTATTGTAAAATATTTTTGATGTAATCATTTTAAGTGAGAGCACATGTGTATTAGCATATTAGATTTCTTGTTTTGAGATTGAGAATCCTCTCTCAAATGCTATGTTTGGATAAATAGAATGAGACAATTTATAATGGAATATAACTCAATAAAATGTAAAAAATTCAAAATTTTTGTCTAATGTTCTCTTAATGTTCTGACCATGTGCAGAATTCAACAACTACTCTAATCTACGAGATGTGAAAATAAATTATAGTATAAATCAACAAGCACATTTAATCTAAGTAGTTATAGGATAACAAAAATTTATGAAAGCAATAAAAAGTATCAACATCAGTAATTTTATTGACGAATTCAAAACTGTTGATAGAGAAAAACCACCATGGGTATATAGACTACCAACCAAATCCATTATAACGAGAAAACATAGAGTGATGATGTAGGACATATGGTGACAACTTCAACGACTCAAATACTTTTAGATTGTAATAACTCGAAGAACTCCTCGAGTCTGTACCAAGTGACCTTCTTCAGAACATCTGAAATCTCTGAGTCGATTAACTATGCGAACTCGCGACGCCAGAACTCTGACTACCAATATTCATCATTTAGATCTCTGAAAGCTTAGGAAATTGGATTATGTTGTTTTTTTTAAGCTGATGGTTACCAAATAACAATCTTACCAAAGCAAATAAGACAATGAATTAATGAAGTCTTGTAGGTTGATAGTCAAGAAGAAACAAAGTACATGTTGGCTCTCAGAATATTATTTCTTCAATTGGTTAAAGTGGCTAAGTGTTTATTTAAATAGGTAGGGAAACCTTGTGCAAAACTGGCTCAAAAACACGTCCAAAATAACTCATTTACGCACAGTCGTTCAAATGCCACAAGAACTCGTGATGAACGCTAGCAGTTTTGTAAAGCCGTTCGAATGTCCTAATGAACGCACAACGAATATGAAGCCTCTTGAAGATTTTGTTTGAACCCAATGATGAACATGACTTGAACGTTTGGTCTCTGAAAGCTTTTGTTCGAACGTCCATTCAAATGAACATGAACGTAGAGTATTCGAACCCAAACAAGAACGCACCACTAACGCAAACCCTCACAGCTTCATTTGATGTTGTCCAAATACTTTTCTAATTACACTGAGATCTTCAAGACTCATTACAACTCAATTAAACTTATTTTGTAACAGACATTGCCAATAAACATGGAACTAATAATTTCCCCCTTTGGTATTCTGTGACAAAACCATTAAGAAAAGACTATGGTAAAAATAAAATAGCCAACTGCCCACCATCAAGAAAATGACTTATTACAATATGACTCGATCTAATTATTAAACAAATAGTCTTGAAATGGACGTCACCACAACCACTAATTCTACTCACTTGAAACATCTGTAAACAATAAGATACCCGTGAAAAGGAAATGGAATATAAAGAGAAAATAAACCAAAATTAAAAATTTTCATGCATTAAAAAAATGGTGCTTTATGTTGGAGTTGGTGCTTGGAGTGTCAATCCGAATTGTATATTTTATTATATATTAATAAAATAACTACATTTTCATTTCATACCTTATTAATGGTATTGTCATTATACGTATTAGATTGATGTATAGATATGCTAAGTATGACATCGGCCTTAGAATAGTCTTGTAGAAATACTGGACACTAGGTGGTTCGATATTGGGATAAATATTACTATTATAAACTATTCTTAAAGTAAATATTCTTAGTCGTTGGTTTTGGAATACGATCGAATTCTTATAACCTATAAGACTAGCACATGTCATATATTGAAATTGGAGTTCCAATGGTTTAACCCGATGTACCATGAGTTTTGGAAACTCGTATAGACGTGTAGGTATTGATTTGATCGAATACTGAGTGACTCACTGGTGATTCCTAATAGTTTGAAGTGTACACCACTGTCACTAGGAATCTCCTCGAGTCGAGTAGCATATGTAATTATTTGACTATAGGATATCATTGATTTTGTGTGAGATCCTCCACACTTTGATGCCATGTATGATAGAACCCTTTCATGGTCTGGCCTCTAGATGATCGTTGGGTGTGGACCGATGCACTCAGTAATCAAGTGCGAAGCAAGATAGGATTCGCCGGCCCATATGTGTACCATAAGAGGTTTAGATATCTATGTGAGTAAAGTCACGATTCTTAAAGCTTTGGCCAAAGTCGATCACCTAGGGTGGATCGCATCAGTTATGAAGAATCGTGGACATGTCGATACAAGATGTGCGTCTCGGAAACTTGATGGTGTATTCTATGTTTCCTAAGCACAACTCGGATAGCCTACGACGGAGGGATTTTTAGACAGATGTGATGACCCCGACTTATATAGTTCAGAAAGGTCGTTCATGTTCTTCGTGAATTCGGAGATGATCAAATTACGTACATTTTAGCTAGACTTATATGACGAACGTGTCTGAACTTAGAGAGTCCCAATATGAAGTGTACTCATTGAGCACTTGGGTAGCCGATTAATTTTGATAAAAGATAATATTCGATATTATAATTATCAACTAAGATAATCAAGTGTTATTGGATAGCATTGATTATTTACTTTGACCTAATTGGATTAATTAGATTAATTGAATAATTACTAAAGGGCTTAATAGTAAAATCATAATTATCTTTACCATTTGAGGATATTATGGTAATTATAAGTATGTAATAATAGGTGGTTTTGGCTTGATTTAATTGGATTAAATCAAAGTGGCAAACATTTAACTAATTCATTTCCTAATCCTTGGCTTGATTTAATTGGATTAAATCAAAATGGGAGACAATGGAGATTAGTTATACCTAATTATACATATTTGGACAAATTAGATTAAGCCCACCTAAAAGTTGATTACAACTTTTATTAATTAAAAATTACCTAAGTTTTGCTATAAATAGCAAGCTTTATGAAGGTTTTAATTAAGAAAAGCAAAAGCTTGAGAAAGCTAAGAACAAGCAAATTCTTAGAGAAATTAGCCTAAGTTAGAGAAGTGTTTAGAGAAGCTTGTGAGGTCTCTACAACAATTCATCTAGGAGAAATCAAGATTC
This sequence comes from Zanthoxylum bungeanum, assembly GCA_019454045.1. NCBI lineage: Eukaryota > Viridiplantae > Streptophyta > Magnoliopsida > Sapindales > Rutaceae > Zanthoxylum > Zanthoxylum bungeanum. The sequence goes on along the minus strand of SKCR01007456.1, from coordinate 62,758 downwards.
ATCTAGGAGAAATCAAGATTTGATCTTGGATTGAAGCTTGCTAACATTGGAATCAAGATTGGATCTTGGAGTGAAGCTTCCAAACCTTGGAGGTTCTCCAACCATTTCAACAAAGAGAAGAATATTTGATCTTTGTATCAAGCTTGCTAGGTAAGTTTGAACTTCTCTTAACTTATGTTCTTTTATACTTTGGATGCATGATCACATAACTTAATGTTGAAATAATGCTAATAAATTGTGTTAGGATGATTTGGAAGTATAAACACAATATGCTTGTTATTAGGTCAAAATATTTATGTTAGACATAAACATAAAATTAGATCTTGGAACATTAGATTAAAGCTTATAGCTATGACTACCATTATAGAATCACTTGACCACTTTTGGGTGACCTAGAATTATTTACGAGACATTTCTTATTGGGATTCTAATTTGGTTTGTGTATTGGATTCAAAATTTACGTAAGTGCGTATTTAGAATAAATTTATATTTTTTGTAAAAATATTTTATTTTTGAAAAACTTAATTTTTATTTTATAACATGTGTTGATATTGGTTTTGATGTTAAAAATTAATTTTGGGTGTTTTTGAAGTGTTTAGGGAAGACCGGAAGAAATTAGGGTAATAGACCCTAATTCCTTTAGCTCACTGGAAATTGAGCTGAAGGAAATTAAATTTGAAAAAAAATAAAATTAAGTGATCAGCGCGCAGTGCGTGCTACAGTGCGCTGCGCGCACGTACGTGCTATACGTGTTGATTTTGTTTTATGTGGTTCTTGAGCTTCTAGACTCCGTTTCAACCTTGGTTTTTTCCTATACACTCGTAATGGAATATAATACTTTATTAAATTATTTAAAATTACACCCATACTTGATATCCATAGGTTGTGCACCGATCTGACCCTAGGGTTACACAACTGTCCCAACAGAATGGTATCAGAGGCAAGGCTTAACCACACAACACATGTTTTTGAATCTATGACATAGTAATTTTAATTTAATTATGCATAAGACATACTGGATATGTAAAGCATGTTTTAAATTAAAATTTTGACCTAATTAAATTAGTGACTTGATTATCATAAATCTCTCATAATTAGGTGATCACTTTATTTAAGTAATAGTATTAGTAATGTTGGAGTATTATTGGATGGTCCATCTTGTCAATACATAGATAAATGAGTTCTTACTACTTATATCCAAGATCGTCATTATTGTGAGGGTATAAGTGCTCGGAACTTAGGTCGCTCCGGTAAAACATTAGATGTATCGTGATCAGTCAACGTAGTCACCCAATACCGTCATTATTATGAGGGTGTACATACGAAGCTCATTAGTGCACATCGACAAGTATACATCTGGAATACGTCTTAATCCAATACCATCGATAATGTGAGGATAAGAAACAATTCAGGACCAATCTAGGATTCACATGAATATGATTGACCTTGGAAGTCAACCTAATGAGTTTATAAAGGCCAAGACCATCGATAGTGTGAGGCTGAAGTAAATGTCATGAGTTCCACTTCCCGCTATGGAATTTTGATAGTCAAATTCCTATTTTTCCATTAAGGGAGATTACAGAATTATGTAAAGTAGTGGGAGGGCACTAATAGATTTAAAATTCCATATTCAATTAGTGTTATTATTTTTGAAATGAAAAATATTCTGCTACTGTTTAAAATGTTATCTTGTAGATGGCTTCCGCTAATCCATTGATGAGATTTTTGGATACTGTAGGCACTGCATTTTTGCATATAAGTCCCGATAATGAGTCTCACATGAAGGCACTACTCTTTAAGTTGTGGAAGTCGAGGGAAACGGACGTCGGAAAGGAAGAGACAGAAATTGACACTTTGTTGGATTTAATTCGCTTGCTTAGCTTCGGGTTTGTTTGTTGGAACTCTGTTTTAAAACACATCCTTAGCCCAAACCCCGCAAGTCACACACCAAGCCCACACACCACCAAGCCACACGCCAATCCCACCAAAATAGACCAAGCCCACGCCCAAAAGACCTAATGTACGCCCAAACATATCCAAAATACACTACAAGAAAAAAGGTCTTTACTGACACTAAGGTTAGTGACACTAGGCTAAAAGTGTCAGAAACGACGTGTAAATGCGCCTATTTCCGTGTTTTTCACTTAAATATCAATAATTACTGACACTATGGTATCAGCGATTTTAGTGTCAGTAATTACTATTACCATAGTATCAGTAAGAAATAAAAAAAAAAAAAAACGTGTAGTCGTCTGGAGTCGAACCAACACCTCGCGGAAGTGACGTTTTTCGCATATATTACTGACACTAGCGTATGAGTAAATTTAGTGTCAGTAATTAATGATACCTTAGTATCAGTAAAAAAAATTAAAAAAAAATTATTTCCTTAAGTCTGCTGGGACTCGAAATTGTAACCATTAATATAAATTTTTTCTAGTGTAAGGCTTTACACCACTAGGCCAAATCGTGACTTTTGTTCCTTAAATAAAAAGATTCTTTAAAGTACTAAATAAATTTTAAACACAAAATTAAAACAAAGTGAAAACCCTAATAATTTCAGTTTCTTTCACTTGGGTTTCTTTTCATTTCTCTTCTCAATCGTATCTCTCTCTACGACAGAGCAAGTGAGAGAGAGGCCTTGCACAAACTGCCCGTCGAATTTGAAAAATTCAGGAAATTTGCCCCTATTTTCCCTCCAGTTGCTCGCCCCATTAGAATTCTGGGAAAAAATAAAACGAAAATAAAAACACTCCGAATTCCTCACAGATTCAAATCCGAAACAATGGCCACAAAACACACCGTATCTCAACCGATCTCCACCTCCTATGACGACGACGACGATGATTTCCAAGTTCCGCTCAGCCAAACTCCTAAATTTACAACTTCCGCCTCAAAAAAAAAAAAGTTCCCCTTAAACCCTCGAACAATCCTAGCCGTCCATCAAAGAAACCCAAGCCTGTTCTCAATCCCGGAAAGGAGAACATTATCGAGGGGTTTTGTTTTAACACAGATGAAACTTGCAGCTTGGAATCAATTTCGTCGACCATTGACTGTACTCGTCAAGTTGTTTTGTGACGATAGCAACCTCTCGCCTGAGCTTGAGGAGAAAAGGCAAAGTTTGAAGGTAAACGAAGGGTATTTACGTAATTCTGTGGAGTCTAGGTTGTTGAGATTGAAAGCAGCGGATTGTGTCTTGAATGAGGAATCTGAGGAGGAGGAGGAAGAAGAAGATACGGAGCTTGATGTGTTACTAAAGTTATGCGAGGAAAATGATGTTAATTATAACAAAGTATATGAGCCTGTTCAGTGTCCGCTGTGCGGAATTGACATTTCCGATCTGAATGAGGAAATGAGACAGGTTCATACAAATAATTGTCTCGACAAATGCGAGAACCAAGCTCAAGATGTAAGCTTCAAAATTTCATCAAGCACACAAGCTTACGTTTTTTTTTTCTTTTAGTCTTTTATAATAAATTTGTTATTTTGAAGTGAGTACTGATTATACATATTTGCTCTAGGTTTTTTTCATAAGGATGAAAGGGGAACTCGATTAGAACAACAAATTGGTGTTGGTTTGGGTCCGTCCCCTCATAAAGTTGTTGATGTTTCACCTTTCGTTGAATTTCTGCACAGTCTTGGATTATCTAGATATGAAGAAGCCTTTATTCATGAAGAGATTGATTGGGACACTCTACAATGGCTGACTGAAGAGGTTTGTTTTGTAGCAAAACATATAACTATTACTACCTCTGGCTGGTTGTTTCAGGGCTTGCTCCACCAGAGTCTGGATTTGATTTTATAGCCGATTCTTCTGCCCTAAATTTGGCGTCAATGAGGTAATAATTATTCGCTATTAATGAATGAATTCATGTTATACACATTCGAATGCAATAGGAATATATAACACACACTACTTTTCAGTGTATGGACGTTTGTCATATATTTGATTGAATGAACTCATTTCTGTCTCTACACGAATGAGATCTACGTTAACTACCATTCCTATCTTAAAAAATATGTTTGAGTATCAAGGTCTGCAAATTGATAAGTAAATGTCACTGTTGAAATGAACAAAATGATTGGTTATTTTCAACTTCAAATTCTTTCCTAATATCTTTATAACCTTTTTCTAAATTAAGTACATATATAAAATATAGTGCTTGTAGCATAGACTAATCTGTTCTGGTTTCAAGGAGGGATGTTAGGCATTTGAACTAAATGCATCTATCTAAGACATCATGGGCTTTTTTTCTAAGCACACTGATGCATGGATCATGTTGTTTACTGCCCAATTACTCACCTTATTCTCGTGAAAATTATGTTGAGTCATTTTCCAGGCCTCCACTGAATAATCAAGCAGCTTTATCAAGTTTTGCATCTAGCTTTTTGTGAGCTTGAAAATGATTAGTGTTCCTTGATGTCCTTGATTTGATCTGATCTGATGTTTCCTGTTGATCTAGTTGGTGGCGGACTTTATCATTGCCCTTAAAGTGAGTTTTGCCATGTAAAGGGAGATGATAAAAATCATGTTTCAGTTTCACGTGCAAATTTGACCTTGTTTGGGGTTTGGTCTTTTCATGTTTAGTATATTTGCAATTATATTAAGTTTATTGGATTTATTTTTACATATAAAGAATAATAGGGTAGATCATACTTATGGTATCATTTTATGTATTTTTGATTCAGTTACCGTGCAATCACAAGTGCGTACTACCGGGGAGCTGTAGGTGCCTTGCTTGTCTATGATGTCACTCGGCATGTTACATTTGAGAATGTGGAGAGATGACCCAGCCACCCTACCCAAGGGACAAACTATTAATGTTGGGACTAAAGACGATGTGTCGGCTGTGAAAAAGTGAGAATTTGTCTTAATGTTGATATCCAGTGAGAATTTTAAGTTTTGGAATGACGTAATTGGTGCAGCTTATATACTTCATAATGTTGGTTCTGTATTTCAAATACTTGTATTACCTAGCATTGATTAACAAGTTTCTTTCGATGATATAAAATGCTTTGTACCGAACGTGCAATATTCTCATATCATATTCTTAGGTTTTTGGACAATGCGTTAGAGTATATTCTGAGGAATGAAGCCGACATGATTGCTTGTAAAAGTGTGTAAATTGATGAATTCAAATGTAGGATTTTGGGCAATACTAGCCTGTGCCCTAGATGTTTCTCTTTGTTTCCATGCTTTTTATTGTATGTTATTGATTTGTTTGTTTTGGTGATTATGTAGCGGTATGAAAGATACAACTTGTTATTATGGATGCCATTTGGTTTTTTATATGCATGCTCTTAGGTTGTTGGTATGGTTATTGTCAATAAGTGCTTTATGTGACAAAAATTAGATTAGGGTTATATTTTGTATTTATATTTTGTTTTTATTTGGATGTATTTAATGTTTTTATTTATGAAGATATCGATTTTTTTTTGGAAGTCCATCTAATTCTTAACATTTGGTTTATAATTTCAGATTTTGTGCCAGATATCATATTGTGGGGGGATTGTTGCAGGCTTCTCAACAAGTATCATGAATTTTGGTGGGGGCATGACATTTTGGTGGGACTTTAAGAGTAGTTTTTGAAATATATATATGTTAATTTAAAGATTGTCTATGGAGTTTTTGTATTCATCATGTGATACTGTTGAATTGATTAATACGATTAATCTATTATATTGCGAATTTTATATAAATGTAATTTTTTTAATTTTTTATTTCATTGAGTTGATATATATATATATATATTATGATTAATTTAATTACGAAAAATAAGAAATATAATTGTGAAATAATACGATTTTTAAAATTTAAAAGATATTGTCGGATATTGATACTATAGTAACAATAATTACTGACACTAAAAATCAAATATATGCGATATACTGATACTGCAGTAACAAAATTTACTGACACTATAGTATCACTAAATACTGATGTTATAGTGTCAATAATTTACTGACACTAAAATAGTGTGAGAGATTACTGATACCATAGTGTCAATAATTTTCTGATACTACAGTATAAACGTTTACTGACACTAAGAATCACTGACACTAGAAACTAGTGTCAGTGATTTCTGGCTGCGGCAACACTGACACATTTATATAGTGTCAGTAAAACCCTTTACTGACACTAATTTAGTATCAGTAAAAGTCTTTTTTCTTGTAGTGATAATAAAATCACACATTAAACACATGCTAAAATCAAGACAAATCACCTTCCCAAATTAAAGAAATCAAATTAAATCAGATTAAATCATATTCCTAATTGAAAGAGATCAAATTAAATCAAATTACCTTCATAAATTAAAGAGATCTTTTCCTTATGATACACAAACTAAATATCCCTCATAATTACACAATATTCCTTCCCTATTCGCATAAGGACAACCCCAACCCTTGCCTATAAAAAGAAGCATAAACCAACCCTTCAGACCCTTAGAGCTCATTCACGACAAAGAAATAAAAAACACCCAAAGCTCTCCTCTATGTCCTCTCTCTTAACGGCCTGATCCTCTCACTGACTCTCTCTCGAAGCCACACCACACATGACGACTCAAAATAAACAACACCAAAAACCCTAATCCTTTGACTCCTCACGCCTCCCTCTAAAACACCACAACAAACCAAAACCCTAATCACATAACACCACCCTTCAAGACACTCTCGGCAGCTCTCACAAAAGAAAACAAATCTAGATACCCTAGCAGCCCTCGTGTCTCTATCTCTCGCTCAGCAAAGTCAAACTGCCACTCATAAACCTGAAGTCGTGACTCTCATAAACCGTAAGCCTTCACTCCTTTGGCTCACAATCAACGTGAGCAACGTACCCTCCCTCACGTCCCACATCGACCAGCGAAGCTCCTGCCTTAAACCTAAACAACAAACTTGGCCACTCTCTCATCAACCCCTTCTCTCAAGCGAGCCTACACATTCCCAAAAGCAAACGAACAACAAAGCAAAGGCTCCCACATCGACCACGTGAAGCAGCCCCTAACTAACAACCCTCCACCGATTAAACAAACCATAAATAATAATCCTTTCACCGATTAAACAAACAACAAAATTAAGCCTTTAACCGAGACCAAATCATCCCCGAAACAGTCCCTAAAACTGCATGAAAGCACCAAAAATTCTGCACAGTAAACTGCCTGGAAACACCCAAAAACTGTCCACCGAAACTGCATCGTTTTTACTGAAAATTCTGTCCTGAAACACAGCCCAAATATCGCAAAAACAGTGAGAAAAAAAACAGCCCAAAACAGCGAGGCAACGAAGGAAATCGGAAAACCAGTAGATCGGAAAAGTTACGGAGCACCAACCCTTCCGAAAACCGTGTAACGCACTTCCAATCATTACCCGCAGCTTACTGTGATGAACTAATTTGGAGGACTTTTTGTTTATTCCTGTCACCAAGGCGATAAGAGCCTAAGAGGCTTGGGTATTTAAGAGAGTTCGCTCCACCATCCCTCTGGGGAATCTACAATGAGAAATCTATTTGACAGTCAGTCACGCACCATAACTCTTCAGCACGTACCTTAGCGTATAAAAAAGGTGCGCTCACTTGGTCGCTTGAACCCTTGAGTGGGGAGTCCTAGTTGTGGGCAATCATTCGCCAGTGAGAGCCTTTATCTATACCCCTGTAGACCCGCATATGAACTGTAGTAGTATGACCAATAGAATCTATTCCTTTATGCTTGTATTAGGACCATCGTCATTTGGATTCAGTTGAACTTTTTGTCATGAGGTATGGGCTTGTTGGGCCATTTAAAATGGGACGAGTCCGTGCTTTATGGAAATTGGGCCAAAAGCTTCTGAAATACCAATGGGCAATTTTGTGTTTAGGCCTTTTATCATTTGGAGTTGTTAAGCCATGTTATCGCAAAAGTGTAAACATGTTGGGCCTTTTCAACTGGGATAAGTTTGCACCGCACAATAGTATGATTGAATGCTTCAAAATGATAATGGGCCGACTTATATATTCCATACATCGCATGCATCTCATGTATCTCATGCATACACGCATCATGTTAACCCCTGTGTCTTAAAAGCCATCATAGATACCCGTTGGGTTAGGAAAGAGGGAAGACTCGTCAAAAGGCTGTTAGCGAACATGAGCGAATCAGTTAACGAGGGACCTCGTATGGATCAGCTGGATACTAGTCTCACTAAGGTTACCGAGCAGTTGCAAGCTTTGACCGCCGCTATGGCTAATATGGTTGTGCCCCGTGCTAGGGGAGGCTCCGAGAATGTGAGGCGTGAAGGGACTGAGGTGTGTTTTACGTGAGGGTTTGTTGCATGGTCAATGGGCTTGGAAGAAGAGAGAAGTAGGTGGCCGAGTGGTTGATTGTTAGGGTTTATTGTTTTGTAAGGGACGTGAGGGTTTATGAGAGAGAGGAGATGAAAGAAAGATGCTCTAGGGTTTATTACCGAGAGGAGAGAGGTGAGAGGAGAAGGAAAGCCATGGCTTAGGGTTTTGATTTTTGTGTGTTGTGTCATGAGAGTCTAGGTAAGATAGGGTGTGGTTTATGTCTCTTTTTATAGGAGAGGGTTAGGATTGTCCTTGTATGGGTAGGAAATGGAGATTGTGTGATCATGGGGTAGATTTAAATAGTTTGTTATAAGGAAATGATTTCTTTAATTTATGAAGGTGATTTATTTAGTTTAGGAGAGGGATTTATTTGATTTATTTAATTTGGGAAGGTGATTTGATTTGATTTATTTAATTTGGGAAGTTGATTTGATTTGATTTATTTAATTTGGGAAGGTGATTTGATTTGATTTATTTAATTTGGGAAGGTGATTTGATTTGGATTTTAACATGTGTTTAATTATTTTGGATTGGGCTTGGAGGCTTGGGCGTGTGGCTTGGTGTATGTTGTGGGATTTTGGGCCGATGATGAATTTTAAAACAGAGATCCAACGAGCGAACCCGAAGCTAAGCAAAAAAATTAAGTCCAACAAGGTATTGATTTCTGAATTTTCCTTTCCGACGTCTGTTTCTCGCGACTTCCGGAACTTATCGGGTAGTGCCTCCATACGAGGCTCATCATCGGGACTTATATGCAAAAATGCAGTGCCTACAGTCGCCCCCACTTTGATGGGACTTGTGCAGTGTATGACAGTGACAATCCTATCAAAGTTATGCAATGCATTTTTACTTACCTGGCTCGCCAGCTGCTGCCTGACTTACCTATTGCTTCGAACTGACTTGATCTGGTGTTGAGGTGCAGCGACCCCTGAGGTTCATCCCTGTAAGATGTTGCGATCTCTGGGAATCACTACCGAACTGAACTGATGAGAGTTGGTCCCCTTCCGAATCTTGCCCTAGTTCCAGAGCGCCATTTCTGGCGTGCTAAACCTCATTCCCGAGGCGTCGCAGTTGTGATAGTTGTGGTCCCCTTCCGAACATTACTTTATTTTCGGAGTGCCATTTTCGGCATGCTAAACCTCATTTCCGAGGCGTCACTAATGTGATAGTTTTGGTCCCCTTCCGAACCGTGCTCCATTTCCGGAGTGCCATTTTCGCCATGCTAAACCTCATTTCTGAGGTGTCACTGATGTGATAGTGGACCATTTTCGGAGTGCCATTTTCGTCATGCTAAACCTCATTTTCCGAGGCGTCACTGATGTGATAGTGGTCCATTTCTAAACCGTGCTTCATTTCCGGAGTGCCATTTTCGGCATGCTAAACCTCATTTCCGAGGCGTCGCTAATGTGATAGTGGTCCATTTCCGAACTGTGCTATATTTCTGGAGTGCCATTTCTTGCATGTTAAACCTCATTTCCGAGGCGTCGCTGATGTGAAAGTGGTCCATTTCCGAAGTGCCATTTTCGGCATCTGATGTGATAGTGGTTCATTTCCGAACCATGCTCCATTTTTGGAGTGCCATTTTTGGCGTCTGATGTGATAGTTCATTCCCGAACCATGCTCCATTTTCGGAGTGCCATTTTCGGTGTCTGATGTGATAGTGGTTCATTTTCGAACCGTGCTCCATTTTCGGAGTGCCATTTTCGGCGTCTGATGTGATAGTGGTCCATTTCTGAACCGTTACTGATGAAAGGTGGTTTATTTCTGAACCGTTACTGAATTGAGGTGGTTCATTTACGAACCATTACGGAATTGAGGTGGTTCAATTTTGAACCGTTACTGAATTGAGGTGGTTCATTTCCGAACCGTTACTGAATTGAGGTGGTTCATTTCCGAACCGTTACTGAATTGAGGTGGTCCATTTCTGAACCATTACTGATGAGGGTCATGTTCCCGAATTAAGATGAGGGTCTTGTTCCCAAACTTCTCATAAGGTGGGCCTCGGCCTTGGGATCCATTCCCAAAACTGCTGATAAGGTGGGCCTCGGCCCTGGGATCCATTCCCGAAACTGCTGATAATGTGGGCCTCGACCCTAGGATGCATTCCCGAAACTGCTGATAATATGGGCCTCGAACCTAGGATTCATTCCTGATACTGCTGACAATATGGGCCTCGACCTTGGGATTCATTCCCAAAACTGCTGATAATATGGGTCTCCACCCTGGAATTCATTCCCGAAACCACTCATAATGTGGGCATCGACCCTGGGATTCATTCTCGATGTTGTGGATATATAGGCCTCGACCTTGGGATTCATTCCCGAAATTGCTTATAATATGGGCCTCGACCCTAGGATTCATTCCCTAAAACTGATACTGATGTGGGCCTCGATCTAGTGACTCATCCCCAAAATTGATACTAATGTGGGCCTCGACCTTGGGACTCATCCCCAAAACTGATACTGATTATGGGCCTCGACCCTGGGACTCATCCCCAAAACTGATACTGATGTGGGCCTTGGCCCTGGGACTCATGCCGAAAACTGATGTTGATGTGGGCCTCGACCCTTGGACGCATCTCCAAAACTGATACTGATGTGGGCCTCGACCCTGTGAGTCATCCCCAAAATTGATACTGATGTGGGCCTCGACCCGGGAATCATCCCCAAAACTGATGTTGATGTGGACCTCGACCCTAGGACTCATCCCCAGAACTGATGCTGATGTGGGCCTCGGCCCTATGACTCATCCCCAAAACTGATGTTGATGTGGGCCTCAACCCTGGACTCATCCCCAAAACTGATACTGATGTGGCCTCGACCTTGGGACTCATCCCCAAAACTGATACTGATGTGGCCTCGACCCTGGGACTCATCCCCAAAACTGATACTGATGTGGGCCTCGACCCTGGGACCCTTCCCTAAAACTGATACTGATGTGGGCCTCGACCTTGGGACTCATCCCCAAAATAGATATTGATGTGGGTCTCGGCCCTGGGACTTATCTCCAAAACTAATTTTGATGTGGGCCTCGACCCTCGGACTCATCCCCAAAACTGATACTGATGTGGGCCTCGACCCTGGGATTCATCCCCAAAACTGATACTGATGTGGGCCTCGACCTTGGGACTCAACCCCAAAACTGATACTGATGTGGGCCTAGACCCTGGGACTTATCCACAAAACTGATGTTGATGTGGACCTCGACCCTAGGACTCATCCCCAGAACTGATGCTGATGTGGGCCTCGACCCTGGGACTCATCCCCACAACTGATACTGAAGTGGGCCTCGACCTTGGGACTCATCCCCAAAATTGATACTGATGTGGGCGTCGACCTTGGGACTCATCCCCAAAACTGATACTGATGTGGGCCTCGGCCCTCGGACTATGATACTGATGTGGACCTCGGCCCTGGTAATCATCCCCAAAATTGACGTTGATATGGGCATCGGCCTTGGGACTAATCCCCAAAACTGATACTGATGTGGGCCTCGACCCTGATACTCATCCCCAAAATGGATACAGATGTGGGCCTCGACCCTGGGACTCATCCCCAAAACTGATACTGATGTAGGCCTCGACCCTATGACTCATCCTCAAAACTGATACTGATGTGGGCCTCGAACTTGGGACTCATCCCCAAAACTGATACTGATGTGGGCCTCGACCCTGGGACTCATCCCCAAAACTGATACTGATGTGGGCCTCCACCCTCAGACTCATCCCCAAAACTGATACTGGTTTAGGCCTCGGTCCTGGGACTCATCCCCAAAACTGATACTGTCGTGGGCCTAGACCTTGGGACTCATCCCAAAACCGATACGTATGTGGGCCTCGACCCTGGGACTCATTCCCAAAATATGGGCCTCGACCTTGGGATTCATTCCCGAAACTGCTGACAATGTGGGCCTCGACCCTGAGATTCATTCCCGAAACTGCTGATAGTGTGGGCCTCGACCCTGGGATTCATTCCTGATACTACTGACAATATGGGCCTCGACCCTGGGATTCATTCCTAAAACTGCTGATAATGTGGGTCTCCACCCTGGAATTCATTCCCGAAACCGCTAATAATGTGGACCTCGACCCTGGGATTCATTCTCGATGTTGCGGTTAATATAGGCCTCGACCCTGGGATTAATTCCCGAAATTGCTTATAATATGGGCCTCAACCCTGGGATTCATTCCCCAAACTGATACTGATGTGGGCCTCGACCTAGGGACTCATCCCCAAAATTGATACTGATGTGGGCCTCGACCTTGGGACTCATCCCCAAAACTAATACTGATTGTGGGCCTCGACCCTGGGACTCATCCCCAAAACTGTTACTGATGTGGTCCTCGGCCCTGAGACTCAAGCCGAAAACTGTTGTTGATGTGGGCCTCGACCATTGGACTCATCCCCAAAACTGATACTGATGTGGGCCTCAACCTTGTGAGTCATCCCCAAAACTGATACTGATGTGGGCCTCGACCCTGGGACTCATCCCCAAAACTGATACTGATGTGTGCCTCGACCCTGGGACTCATCCAAAACTGATACAGATGTAGGCCTCGGTTCTAGCACTCATCCCCAAAACTGATGTTGATGTGGGCCTCGACCCTAGGACTCATCCCCAAAACTGATACTGATGTGGGCCTCGACCTTGGGACTCATCCCCAAAACTGATACTGATGTGGGCCTCGACCTTGGGACTCATCCCCAAAACTGATAATGATGTGGTCCTTGACACTGTGCCTCATCCCCAAAATTGATGTTGATGTGGGCCTCGACCTTGGGACTCATCCCCAAAACTGATACTGATGTGGGTCTCGGCCCTGTGACTCATCCCCAAAACTAATTTTGATGTGGGCCTCGACCCTGGGACTCATCCCCAAAACTGATACTGATGTGGGCCTCGACCCTGGGATTCATCCCCAAAACTGATACTGATGTGGGGCTCGACCCTAGGATTCATCCTTAAAACTGATACTCATGGGGGCCTGGACCTTGGGGCTCATCCCAAAAACTGATACTGATGTGGGCCTCGACCCTGGGACTCATCCCCAAAACTGATGTTGATGTGGGCCTCGACCCTGAGACTCATCCCCAGAACTGATTCTGATGTGGTCCTCGACCCTGGGACTCATCCCCACAACTGAAACTGATGTGGGCCTCGACCCTGGGAATCATCCCCAAAACTGGTACTGATGTGGGCCTCGACCATGGGACTCATCCCCAAAACTGATACTGATGTGGACCTCGGCCTTAGGACTATTTATTGGTTTCTATTAAGGTCCCAAGATCAATAATAAGCATGAAATATGTGCGAATACAAATCGAAGAAGTTGCGGAAAACTCACATCGATTGGTTGAGCGACGCTGAGGCAACAAAATCAACTCTCTTCCTTCTATTCAGTGTCACGGCAGTAGCAGTCCAAGCTCACTGTTTTGGCCTTCGTTTGGGTCTTCGTCAAGCTCCGAGCTTCATCGGACGATTCCCGGCTCATGGGTCGACTTCCCTATCACCTTCGCATGTCTCGTAAGTGTGCTAGCACTTGTGATTTTGCCATAAAATCACACTCCAAACTCCCCACTACTCACGGTTTTGTTGAAAACCAGTAAGTGTTTTTGGCCCTAAGGGCGTCAGAATGAGAGAGATGAGAGGAAAAGAGATTGTGTTGTTGGTTTCCAAATTTGTGTATCTTATACACACATTTGAATTTCCATTTCATTTCATGTGAATTTCGCTTTTAAAAGTCAAACCATTAAAGCCCCAACCACTCACATCACTCAATCCATCAAGTTGTCAAGTCACATCACTCAAAGTGACTTGGGATTTGACGCTTGATGCGACTAGCGATTTGACGCTTGATTTGATGTGCCGCACTCGAATTCGAAATGCGAATGCGCTCGCAAATAATCTCGGGCACGGGTTCGCTAATTCCAAATTAACGAATTTTCCGTTGTGTCGTAATTAAATGATTACGCCTAGCGAAGTCACTATTCACGTCACTAACGAATTAATTCTAAATTAATTCGTTCGCCCGAATCAAAATCTAATTTTAATTCTACGTCGAAATCCAATTTCGTTTTAATATATCAAATATATTAATTCCTCGATTAATTCCAAATTAATCGTTATCTCTCTTTAATTGATATTTTATCCCAGATAAAATATCTCCGCAATTAATCCCAGATTAATTTTCTCTCTCTTTTAATTAATCCCAGATTAATTTAGAGTGCGAGTTATACGTCATCGGTGAATCTTTGGGAAGCGACCCATGAGATCCCTGGATATGTTGCCAGTAAATTCGGTTGTCGGACTATCCGAACACGTAAGTACCTCGTACTATATTTATACCGATTTACAAGACAAAGTTGGCCTCTAGCAAAGCGTCATGCCTACCCAATTCTCCGGAAACATCCTTACAGGAATAAAGGATCTATATCAGGCGTAGTATACGTAGTATTGCGTATTTCTGTCCAGTATCGGATGATCACGTGCTAGGCCTGGGGCTGGAATTGTTTCTGCCCCGTACAAAGCACATGTCGGATGTCTGGAGACTAGTCTCTATAATCGGATAAATATGACCTTGTCATTTTATCCCGATAGCTGCAGCATTTAAGAGAACCAGTCCCGTATCCTACGTGACCATCATCTCCATATGACTGGAGTGACACTTCCGTCTTGACATCACACCCAACACACTACGATTCTCAATATACCCAGTATTGGCATACACAGAACCTGTTAAAGCCCTGGACGACCGCAACCAAAGTATATTGATTTTCGCAAGTATTAGCGGTGCAAGTCTCAGGTTAAGACCAAATACACCACCCTGATTTCGGACTTCCATAGACACTAGTCATACTACCAATAGAATTCGAGGGGGTCTTATCCAGAGCGAAGCTGTTTCCCGTACCATCGGTCAAACACAACCTCCTATTACACTTGCATGAGTATCCTATACCCAAATATATGAGAACTATGTCGTTGTGCCCTCACAATGCGCACAGGTATAATACTAGTCTTTTACGTATTTATCAATGTCCAATCTCAATAATACTCTGAGTATGGATATTTAATGATTTATCCTTCGTGGACTGATACTGTCTCATATCATTCTCAGTCCAGGAACAAATCATAGGGACCTCTCATCATTTATACATCTAGGTGATCTAATCACTAATGATAAGAGTGCAATCTCCTTTGTCACATAGTTAATTTGTACAACAACACCGTGATCTGTACAAATAATGACGCTATGGGTCATAATTGTCCAACAATCTCCCACTTGGCCTATAGCCAGTCACTCGAGTGTCTAACACTCGAACTATGTACGGTTGGCTCAAACTGTTGAGAAAAGGCTTTCGTCAGTGGATTTGCATGATTATCATCTGATGCGATTTATTCGATCATCACATCGCCACGCTGTATGATCCGAACGAATCTGATGAATAGTCGAAGTATGTATCTGGATCGTTGATGAGACCATTAATTCTTTAGCCTGTGCTGAGGCCTAGCTCAACTGCTAACAGAACTATTCCTAATCTAATTAGGATTTAGTTATCGACCCAAATGGTTTCTATTGCTGCTTCAGCTGCAGCAATAACCCGCATTTGTTGTTTATTCGGTAACAATATCTTTCTTGGAAGATTTCCAGCTCATTGTACCGTTATTCAAACTGTATAGTACCGTTTGCGACTTATAATCATTTTATCGGTTTAGGAAACTTGCTACAGTGATCCCAGTCACTTCAAGTTCTCCTTCTCCACAGACTAAGACAGCATCCTTAGTTCTTTAAGATACTAACGGATGTTCTTAACATCAATCCAGTTACTATCACTCGGATTGGTCTGTTTGTGAATCCATATGCTCAAAGCGTATGAGACACCAGATATTGTACATTTTTCAATGTACAATTCCATTGAGAGTTTTCGAAAGCCAAGCTTTCGCCGATAGTTATTTTATGGGAATATCATTTCCAAGAAATTACGTATATTATCATTATTTATAGGACAGCCACTGTCAGTGCGCTCCCACTAACCTCATTATATACACAAGAATCATTTTCGTTTTGAATTAAATCATAAACCATTATGATTACATCAAAATGATAATTCTAAGAACCTATGATTGCTTCAATCCAAACATGGATCGAATAACCCGCAAACCTTGTTTTCTAGTTATTGGTACGACAAAACCGACAGGATGTTGTAAACATCCTCCGAAAGGCTTCCTTTTCAGGAAAACGATTTTCCCGTAAAGCTGTCATATTTCATAAATGAAACATGCAGCATTAGCAAGCATTATCCAAATGGATTTATCGTGGCAACAGGTTAAAGGTTTAATCGTAATCAACACAATGTTGATAATGATACCTTTCCGCTACAAGCCTAGCTTAGTACGTTGGTATGTTGCCTTCCATGTTTGTCTTCCTTGAAGACTTATATAGTACCAGTAGGCATAATGCCTTGCGGTACATCAACTAGTGTCCAAACATAGTTGATATACATGGAATCCATTTCAGATTCATGACACTTTTCCATAATTAGGGAGTCGATACCTTGTATCACTTCCTCATACGTAGTCAGTTGGTATACTTTAATAAGATTGACATCTTTATGAGGTGAGATCAGAAACCCATACCCCAGGTTGTTTTCTGACTCTCTCCGACATACGCGGTTCTTGTGTATTCGAAGATTAATGGTATAGTTTCATCATTGATGAACTATTTGTGTTCCATTAAGGATTCAGTGCCTTGAATAGTATTACTCCGATTTTCATCGATTTTTACTATCCTCCCACTTACCACTGCATATCGGTATTCCTCTTAGGAAAACTGCATGGTGAGCAACAATCTAATTGTTCTCTCGTGAGTTGTATAAATACAATACTTATGGTATCCCTAGGATAACCTACAATTGGCACTTATCCAATTTGGGTTTTAGTTTGGTATCATCCAAACGTATGCCTAGCATCTCAACCTTTCAGGAATGTGAAACTCAGTTTCTTTCCTGTTCATATCTAATATGATATCTGTCAAACAGATTTTATGGAACCTTATTCTAAATAAGTTCTTGCACTGTTTAAGCGTATCCGTTGAAGGAAATGGTAGCTTAGAGCGACTCATAATTAACCTTATCATGTCTAACAAAATTCGGTTACTCAGTTCGGATACACCGTCACTTTGACGTGTTCCGGGGGGAGTCCTCATTGATAGAATACTTTACTCTTTCAAGTATATTAGAAACTTATTGCCTAAGTATTTTCCATTACGGTCTTACCGTGACGGTATAATATTATAGCCGATCTGTTTGTCTATTTCGTGTCGAAACTTTAAAAGTTTCTGATTTATGTTCTTCAAAAGAAACACATAACCATAACGCGATGCCACATCCGTATAGGTTCACGAAATATTCATATCCACCTCTAGCCTAGCTAGACATGGGCCCACTTGCTTCACTATGAACTAGGGCTAACAGATAGGTGGCATTTACACTTTTACCAAGTAAATAGTGTTTGAGGCACTTTTCCCAATAAACTAGATTCGTAGACTTTATTTGATTGGAATCAAATCAGTCCTAGTACCCACTCTTCAAAAGTGTGGATATACGATTCTTGTTTGATTGTGTCCCAGACTACAACGCCACAATTGGTTTCATCTGATCAAATCAGTTTGAGCTATTTGTTTGTCATGTTATATATTTGAGATTTTATTTATATTCAAAATATAAATTATGTTATTCACATCTAATGTGTTTATCTCAATATCATCTTTATATAATAAAACACTTTAGTGTTCTAGAATATAAAGGTTCACCCGTAGCAGGTTAAACACTGATATAGAGATAATGTTTCTAGTCAAACTAGTCACATTATAACAGTTTCCTAATTTAAGTAACCCGAAGGTAGTTCCTAAACTTAGGTATCTGCGGTTAAAACATCGACTTTCGTCCCGTTTCCAATTCGCAGATAAAATCTCAATTGAGGTCAGTATCCTGCTCATAGCAGATTCTGAACATCAATATATATTTATGTACCACACTAAGTATTTAAAATCTAATTTCAATACTAGTCATGAACATATTTATGACAATCATATTTGAAGTCAAAGCCTTGCTCGTTCTCCAATTCCTTAATGTCTGCTTTGTCCAAACGGCAGTCACGCTTCCGCGATCCCGTTTGCCACATTTAGGCAGACATTTTGGGATATGTCCTTTATCTTCCTAGAAGATTATAATGATTTTGCCTTTGCCGTTTTCCACATTCCAGAAGCCTTTGGCCAAGCCTCGGGTTTCTAGAATATCGAAGTAAGGTGCGACTAGCGCTACTTGTCTAATTGCTAACTTTGACTTTATCTCCTTGAGATAGTCATTAACTCTCCAAGAGTTATCAATTGCAATTTTAGTACTTCTAAAATCCAAAGATAGATTTATGAGATCCTTCAATTTATGTATCATACTTTAAGGATCTAATCCTTAGTTTTGATTCGAAAATTAAGGAGTCTACTGTGACAAGCTTAATGGATTAAGCACTAAAGTTATCATTACATAAATCTTCCAAAGATTATGCTCGACTATTTGCTTAACTCCGAGCTTAGGCATAATATGTTATTTTATCAAATAAAGTAACTTATTATTTTCCAGGACCATCATGAAATTTATTCCCAATTTGAAAATTAAACCATTTAAATACATTATCCCTAGGATTATGTTTTAAATGTCAATCTTTCAATTTTATCTTGATTTTAATAGTCCAACTATTTAATCAACGATTTAGGTACTATTTATTATAATGATTACAATAGTCCAACTATTTAATCAACTATAATTTAATAGATTAAAATCAATTATATTGATTACTATAATCCAATTATAAAATCAACTATAAATGAATAGTTTGAATATAGTCCAACTATTAATTAAAACAACATTTAAATATTAGTCCAACTAAATTTAATTTATAACGACGAATGATATTTGTTTGAGCGCGTATGGCAAGTAATTAAACGAGTATTGCAAATTCAATTCTTGCCTCCCACTAGTTTTCGGTGAGCCTCTAACCCTCTATCGAGTACTCAGGAAACCGCGTTTCCTAGTGGGCTAGGATCCCGTTAAATATCACACAATCTTGACTTTGGCCAACAAATTGTATGATAATTAACTAGGTAGATCTCTAAGATCGATTGGATCCAATCCAATTCCTAGATCCGGTAGGGGGACATCCAAGTCCAAAACATATATCTTATATATGCCAATACATCCAATGTATTACCTAACCTTTTTCCTCTGAATCAACTAAGCATTGGCTTTGGCACAACAAACTTAGTGATCCCAGTTAAGTGCGACCCATTGACCATGGAAAGCTTCGTAATCAATGTCGATGGACAAGAAGTGGTCTTGACTTTGGCCAACAAACCACAACTTGGACAAGACACTGACATGGAACAAAGCTCTTGTGATTCAAACACATCCTCGACAGACAAAGGCCTTGACTTTGGCCAACAAACCAATGCCGTCTCGGATCTTGAGTGAGAATCACTCAATGGAAGGAAAGATGCTTAATATTATTTGAGGGTTTTTCACGTGCAAATTGGCAACCAATTTATTATCTTTGTTAAGGTCTCATCATCATACACCCTTAAACATGCATTCTAAACACATAATAAAGCGCGTATAATAAAATAATAATGATATGCGGATGGATACTTTACACATTGATCCTAGATCAAATCTCTTCATTTCTCTCTCCCGCTAGCACATGTATTACTTCTACCCGTTACATTGAGGGGAATATGTGAGAAGAGAATACAAATAATAGAGAGGTAATAAGGCTGGACACGCAGGTCCAATTAATAAATCAAATTTATTACAATAATTTCTAAAATTGTCCCACCCATCTAATATCCATCCGATATACATTATTCATGCATCACAACCATGTATTCACACAAGCATGTTATCAATCAATCTAATCCAATTAATTAATCTGATAATTAGCGATCATCCAATGTTCAAACAACGATTTGATTTTGCTCGAGTTAAACTCGTTTTGCGAATAAGTACTCAAAGTACAAATTCTCGAATTAAATTAAACTACATCATTAAATCCAATTTAATATGCATTCAATTCTAATTCGCTATTTAATTCCAAATTAAATACTACACTTTAATAATAAACCTTTTACGACTTAAATTCCAAATTTAATCGTTACGGGTCTCAAAACCCGATTAACGTCCAACGTCAATTTAATTAAAGTCCAATGGGCTTTTAATTAATTTCTTAAGGCGTGGACTTTTGGTAAACTTGGGTCAAACCGAATAACCAAAATCCAATCCGGGAGTTACCCCATAAGCCTAGAAATCAATCTTGGCCCATTAGGCCCAATTAAACTTTAAAGGTTCATTAAGTCGCATTTGGGCTTTATGGAGGCGGTTTTGGGCCTAATTGGATCCAACCAATTTTGCCTAAACCCAACTTTGTACAACAAAGCCCAATTAGCTCAATTACAACATAACAAGCCCAAATCCAATTTTAAGGCCCAATTATAATTAAATCACAAAAACCCAATTTCATAATTTAATTACATAAAGTACATTACACAATTAATTACTCAATTAACATTTCTAAAACATCAATTAGCCTAATTAATCATGCTTATCAATATTAAATCATGTCCAACATAATTTAATTCAAATCAAACCTAATACATGCTCAATGACTATCGGCAATTTGGGGATTTAATCGTCCGATTCGGTTTCAATCCAATTAATTCCACAATCGACATTAAATCATATTCCCGAATGATTTCCAACACATCCAATGATCAAAAATTAAAAATCACAAGACAATTAGGGCTCTAAAGTTTCGGCCAAGCCTCAACAATTTGGGGAAAAATGATCCAATCCAATTTTTTTGAAATTGATCAAATCAAACTTCAATTCAAACACATTTAAGCATATTCATTCATCCAATTTCACAATTTCATGCTCAAAATCAATTTACCCAAATTTTACCCCTAAACTTTTTCATGCTCAAACCTTGCTCTGATACCATTGTTGGTTTCTATTAAGGTCCCAAGATCAATAATAAGCATGAAATATGTGCGAATACAAATCGAAGAAGTTGCGGAATACTTACATCGATCGGTTGAGCGACGCTGAGGCAACAAAATTAACTCTCCGCCTTCTGTTCACTTTCACGGCAGTAGCAGTCCAAGCTCACTGTTTTGGCCTTCGTTTGGGTCCTTCGTCAAGCTCCGAACTTCATCGAACGGTTCCCGGCTCATGGGTGGACTTCCCTATCACCTTCGCATGTCTCGTAAGTGTGCTAGCACTTGTGATATTGCCACAAAATCACACTCCAAGCTCCCCACTGCTCATGGTTTTATTGAAAACCAGTAAGTGTTTTTGGCCCCAAGGGCGTGAGAATGAGAGGAAGAGAGAATGTGTGGTTGGTTTCCAAATTTGTGTATCTTATACACACATTTGAATTTCCATTTCATTTCATGTGAATTTGGCTAATAAAAGTCAAACTATTAAAACCCCAACCACTCATATCACTCAATCCATCAAGTTGTCAAGTCACATCACTCAAAGTGACTTGGGATTTGACGCTTGATGCGACTAGCGATTTGACGCTTGATTTGACGTGCCGCACTCGAATTCGAAATGCGAATGCGCTCGCAAATAATCTCGGGCACGGGTTCGCTAATTCCAAATTAACGAATTTTCCGTTGCGTCGTAATTAAATGATTACGCCTAGCGAAGTCACTATTCACGTCGCTAACGAATTAATTCTAAATTAATTCGTTCGCCCGAATCAAAATCTAATTTTAATTCCGCGTCGAAATCTAATTTTATTTTAATATATCAAATATATTAATTCCTCGATTAATTCCAAATTAATCGTTATCTCTCTTTAATTGATATTTTATCCCAGATAAAATATCTCCGCAATTAATCCCAGATTAATGTTCTCTCTCTTTTAATTAATCCCAGATTAATTTAGAGTGCGAGTTATACGTCATCGGTGAATATTTGGGAAGCGACCCATGAGATCCCCATATATGTTGGCAGTAAATTCGGTTGTCGGACTATCCGAACACGTAAGTACCTCGTACTACGTTTATACCGATTTACAAGACAAGGTTAACCTCTAGCAAAGCGCCATGCCTACCCAATTCTCCGGAAACATCCTTACAGGAATAAAGGATCTATATCAGGCATAGTATACGTAGTATTACGTATTTCTGTCCAGTATCGGATGATCACGTGCTAGGCCTGAGGCTGGAATTGTGTCTGCCCCGTACGAAGCACATGTTGGATGGCTGGTGACTAGTCTCTATAATCAGATAAACATGACCTTGTCATTTTATCCCGATAGCTGCAGCATTTAAGAGAACCAGTCTCATATCCTACGTGACCATCATCTCCATATGACTGGAGTGACACTTCCGCCTTGACATCACACCCAACACACTACGATTCTCAATATACCCAGTATTGGCGTACATAGAACCTGTTAAAGCCCTGGACGACCGCAACCAAAGTATATTGATTGTCGCAAGTATTAGCGGTGCAAGTCTCAGGTTAAGACCAAATACACCTACCCTGATTTCGGACTTCCATAGACACATAGTCATACTACCAATGGAATTCTGAGGGGGTCTTATCAAGAGCGAAGCTGTTTCCCGTACCATCGGTGAAACACAACCTCCTATTACACTTGCATGAGTATCTTATACCCAAATATATGAGAACTATGTTGTTGTGCCCTCACAACGTGCACAAGTGTAATACTAGTCTTTAACATATTTATCGATGTCCAATCTCAATAATACTCTGACTAGGGATATTTAATGATTTATCCTTCGTGGACTGATACTGTCTCATATCATTCTCAGTCCAGGAACAAATCATAGGAACCTCTCATCATTTATACATCTAGGTGATCTAATCACTAATTTTAAGAGTGCAATCTCCTTTGTCACATAGTTAATTTGTACAACAACCCCATGATCTGTACAAATAGTGATGCTATGTGTCATAATTGTCCAACACTCTTCCCCAAAACTGATACTGATGTGGGCCTCGGCCCTGGGAATCATCCCCAAAATTGATGTTGATGTGGGCCTCCACCTTGGGACTGATCCCCAAAACTGATACTGATGTGGGCCTCGACCTTGGGACTCATCCTCAATACTGATACTGATATGGGTCTTGACCTTGGGACTCATCCCCAAAACTGATACTGATGTGGGCCTCAACCTTGGGACTCATCCCCAAAACTGATACTGATGTGGGCCCCAACCCTATGACTCATCCCTAAAACTGATACTGATGTGGGCCTCCACCCTGGGACTCATCCCCAAAATGAATACTGATATGGGCCTCGGTCCTAGGACTCATCCCCAAAATGGATACTGCTGTGGGCCTCGACCCTAGGATTCATCCCCAAAACCGATACTGATGTGGGCCTCGACCCTGGGACTCATTCCCGAAATATGGGCCTCGACCCTGGTATTCATTCCCGAAAATGCTGACAATGTGGGCCTCGACCTTGGGATTCATTCCCGAAACTGCTGATAGTGTGGGCCTCGACCCTGGTATTCATTCCCGAAAATGCTGACAATGTGGGCCTCGACCTTGGATTCATTCCCGAAACTGCTGATAGTGTGGGCCTCGACCCTGGGATTCATTCCCGGAACTGCTGATAGTGTAGTCCTCGACCCTGGGATGCATTCCCGATACTACTGATAGTGTGGGCCTCGACCCTGGGGTTCATTCCCAAGACTGCTGATAACGTGGGCCTCGGCCCTAGGATTCATTCCCGATTCTGCTGATGATGTAGGCCTTGACCCTGGGATTCATTCCCGAGACTACTGATATTGTGGGCCTTAACCCTGGGATTCATTCCCGATACTGCTGATAGTGTGGGCCTCGACCCTGGGATTCATTCCCGAGACTGCTGATGAAGTGGGCCTCGACCCTGGGATTCATTTCTGAAATTTTTGATGAAATGGGCCTCGACCCTGGGATTCTTTCCCGATACTGCTGATGAAGTGGACCTCAACCCTGGGATTCATTCCCAAAACTGCTGATAATGTGGGCCTCGACCCTGTGATTCATTCCCGAAGTTGTTTTTCTGTGCCGCTTTTTTTTTCATTTTCTTCAAAACCTGCGAACAAAAACAAAATAAAAAATGCGTGCATGTGACGTGTATTCATGTATGCATGTATGCGTTTCCTATTCCGCTGGGTTAGGACTTCCTTGTGCTCTTTGGCGCCCTTCGCCTACTAATGTCTTTAGTCGCCCTTTGGCATGCTTACATTGTCCTTTTGCCAGTTCGTTTCTGGTGATTGGTTGGTTTTCTTTGATCCCATGACTCAAGATTCCATTATGTCCCTTATTCGCGAGATGGTAGACTGGTCGCCCCCAGTCTTGGTTTAGCTTTTTACTCTCCGCTATTTGCACTTGGTCAAGATGAACCACATGGTGGGGCATTCCATATCAACATGTTATATTACAAGCTACGAAATAGTCCCAATAGTTACACATATTATTTCCCTCAAAGAATGCCCAGTATTGAAACCAGAGAACCTTCAAAACATTCAATGCAACTCAAATCCAAGTCCTTGAATAAATGAAACACAATGATTTCGTCAAAAAATTGGGATCAATGGGTCAAATCAAAGTGTGTGTGCGCAAAGGTTCCTTTGCAGATTCATCCCCAGGTAAGCCAACTCAATGATTTCGTCAAAAAATTGGGATCAATGGGTCAAACCAACCTAGATATCTCAATTATGCCCTGCAGTTGCTTTTATGTGCTCAATGTGGTATGGTTTTCTTTTTCTTTTGTCTCACTCTTTTTTTCTTTTCATTTTGAACTTATTTTTTATTCTTTTCTTTTCTTTTCTTTCTTTTCTTTTTTCTTTCTTTCTTTCTTTTTTTTTTCAACACACCTACCCTTTAATGTAGCATTTCTCCTCATGGTGGTCCTAATACTCGCCCATGGGTAGCTTCATGCTTATCGGTTATAGGTGGTTCAATTCTTTTCTTTAGAGACTTTTATTTCATTTTCAACCATACCACACATCATAACATAAGCAAATCAAGATAGACATCTAAGCAAACGGTCATTCACCGACCTACAATTTCTTCAACTAGTCACCTTGCCAACTACTCAGGTTTTCACCTCTAAGAACCTATAGTGAAGTGCTTACGAGTCTAACATAGATCAATCACTCAAAGTATCAGATAAAAGCACATCAAGAGTTTATCGTTTCTAAGATTTCACCCTAAAGCAAACGATTTCATCATTTGACTTACGCCTAACTATTAAGGACTAAAAAAACAAACAACTTCTTTTTTTTTCTTTTTTTTTCTCTTTTTTTTTTCCATTTTTTTGCTGAAGGCCCCCCGATAGTCTTTGTATTCTTGCCATAAATTTTTCTGTTTCTCGGCTTCATTTTCCTGATATTCATGTTTGCTAAACTCTTCTTTTTCTAACCCAACGGATATCTATGATGGCTTTTAAGACACAGGGGTTAACATGATGCGTGTATGCATGAGATGCAAGAAATGTGTGCGATGCATGAGATATAATATGCATACGTTTATCAAAAGCATAAAGGGGCAACTTCTATGGGACATATGACTATGGTTCATATGCGGGTTTATAGAAGTGTAGACAAAGGTTGTCGCTGGCGAAGGATTGCCCACAACTAGGTCTCCCCACTCAAAGGTCCGAGCGACCAAGTGAGCGCACCTTTTTTATACCTTAAGGTACGTGCCAACGAGTTATGGTGCATGACTGACTGTCAAATAGATTTCCTATTGAAGATTCCCCAGAGGGAGGGTGGAGCGAACTCTCTTAAATACCCTAGCCTCTTAGGCTCTTATTGCCTTGGTGAGAGGAATAAACAATAGGTCCTCCAAATTAGTCCATCACGGTAAGCTTCAGGTAAATGATTATCTAGGTGCCTTCACAGTTTTTCCTTAGAAAGGTAGTGAATGAAGGAAGACACCAAACCATTTCCTAGCTCCAACATTGCCTTCGATTAAACCCCTTCAACCCACTGTAGACACGGTTAACTAAAGCACAAATCACAAATATTACAAGACATTATTTCGGGCCCGATTCTCTATCCCCAGTGGAGTCACCAGACTGTAGGACACATAAATCGATGATTCCGTTCCAGGCTCGCAGCCCTGTCAGGAGTACTGACTAGCCCGCGGGGGACTAAACCGGAGAAATAAAATGGAGTCGCCACCCAGTGTGAACTGGGAAATGATTTAAGGCCGCACTCACCCCTCGCAAGGGAAGACCTCAAACCGTTGGGTTCGGAATGGTCCCTTACTTATGCCACTTATAATGAATGGATTTGTGCAATAATCTAACCAAGTCTACGCAACATATACGCAAGATAACCTACATCTGAGTTCCCATACAACCTATATCTAAGTTTCATATAACCTATATCTAAGTTTGCATGCATAAAAG
Organism: Zanthoxylum bungeanum; assembly: GCA_019454045.1. Classification (NCBI taxonomy): domain Eukaryota; kingdom Viridiplantae; phylum Streptophyta; class Magnoliopsida; order Sapindales; family Rutaceae; genus Zanthoxylum; species Zanthoxylum bungeanum. The sequence goes on along the minus strand of SKCR01007456.1, from coordinate 35,952 downwards.
TAAATCAACATAACGGTAGGCACACAATTTCATAAACATGTTAAATTGATAAATCCGGAAATATAAAAGACTAATAATGCGAAATAAATGCAGAACAATAAATATGTGACCAAAGAACTTGGCCGTTTTCAATATAGGACTTTGCATACCCGGTTGGACGTATTCCACATTCAACCGAGCATGTCGTTTCCAGGACGACAAAATAAAATATAACAAAGGGTGCCCTCAGGTCTTACCTTTTAAGTCACTTCTCGGGAGTGCGTTGGGACGTCGTCGGAAGGGTTAATGCTCTGCAACTCCTCTGGTTCACTGGTTCATTGTTTCCCCTCGCTGTTTTCTCTGTTTTCTTCACTGTTTTGGATGATTTTTGCTGCTGCTTCGGGTGGTTGTTTTAGGGACTGTTTTAGGGACTGTTTCGGGGGCTATTTTAGGGACTATTTCGGGTGTGATTTAGGGACTGGTTTGGGTCAGTTTCTTGTTCGGTTATGGGGCTTATTTGGTCTCGGCTTTGCTGGGTTTTGCGTTCGGTTAAGGGGTAAGATTTTATGGCTTAATGTTGTTGTTTTCCATTCGGTTAAGGGAAGTTTAGGGGGCTATGTTTGTTGCGTCAATGGAGGGGCTGAGTGGCTTACTTTGTGTGTATGTTCATTGGTGATGAGGGTCGGTTTGGGGTTGATCTGTGTGTGCCGTGTGAGTTGATGAGAGGTGTGCACTGGATGATTGCCGAGAGAAGTTGGCCAGTTTGTGCGTGGCGTGTATGGTCTCTGTGAGGAACGTGCGTGATGTCTGGTTGCATGGAGTGAGAAGTGAGGGTCTTTGGTTCACGTATGCATGGTGGCAGTTCGTGGATTCTTTGAGTGGTTTGGCTGCGTGCGTTTATAGCTTGGGTACGTGAGAGTCGTGGGATTTTATTGTTTTATGCAAAGGGGCAGTGTGGAGCCAGAGGTTTTTTTAGGGTTTGTTGTTGTTTCATATAGAGAGAGATGAGGGAGAGAGAGATAGGACTTAGGGTTTATGTCGAGAGTGGAGTTGGTGGGGGCTTAAGGCGTGAACAGAGAGAGCAGAGGGCTGTTAGGGTTTCTGGTCTTCATGCGCAAGTGAGAAGAGGAAAGAGACAGTGGCCGTGTAGGAAGCTAAGGTTTTTTTTATGGTTCTGCCGTGAGAGAGAGTGTGTAGAGGTGAGGGAGGAGTGAAGAGTTCACTGGTTTGCTGTTTTATTGTTGCTTGTGACGATCATGGCGTTGGTTGAAGGGCGTGAGTGAGCTGGCTGAGTATGGTGTTGCGTGAAGGGGCTGAGGTGTGTTTTATGTGAGGGTTTGCTGCATGGTCAGTGGGCTTGGAAGAAGAGAGAATCAGCTGGCCGAGTGGTTGATTGTTAGGGTTTATTATTTTGTAAGGGACATGAGGGTTTATGAGAGAGAGGAGATGGGAGAATGATGCTCTAGGGTTTATTGCCGAGAGGAGAGAGGTGAGAGGGGAAGGAGAGCCATGGCTTAGGGTTTTGATTTTTGTGTATTATGTCGTGAGAGTCTAGGTAAGAGAGGGTGTGGTTTATGTGTCTTTTTATAAGAGAGGGTTAGGATTGTCCTTGTATGGGTAGGAAATGGAGATTGTGTGATCATGGGGAAGATTTAATTAGTTTGTTATAAGGAAAAGATTTCTTTAATTTAGAAAGGTGATTTATTTAGTTTAGGAGAGGGATTTATTTGATTTATTTAATTTTGGAAGGTGATTTGATTTGATTTATTTAATTTGGGAAGGTGATTTGATTTGGATTTTAACATGTGTTTAATTATTTTGGATTGGGCTTGGAGGCTTGGGCGTGTGGCTTGGCCTTTTTGGTGGGCTTGGGCGTGTGGCTTGGTGTATGTTGTGGGGTTTTGGGCCGAGGATGAATTTTAAAACAGAGATGCAACGAGCAAACCCGAAGCTAAGCAAACGAATTAAGTCCAACAAGGTATTGATTTCTGAATTTTCCCTTCCGACGTCTGTTTCCCGCGACTTCCACAACTTATCGGGTAGTGCCTCCATACGAGGCTCATCATCGGGACTTATATGCAAAAATGCAGTACCTAAAGTGGCGACTCCATTTTATTTCTCCGGTTTAGTCCCCCGCGGGCTACTCCATACTCCCGACCGGGCCGCGAGCCCGGGATAGCATCGCCGATCTCTGTGGCCCGTGTCCACAGTTACCCCCGCCCGACAAGTATATGTCTATCCTGTAAGGAAATCTATTTAAGGGTTATCTATCCTCATAGAAGATCGTGGGCTATTAAGTCTAAGGCTGAAACCTAAAATTCCTTTGTCAAGTTTATTTTAAGTTTACCACATCAATCTTATTAATGGCCAATTAAGAAGAAGCATTAAATTTAAGACTTAATAAATAAACCTTCATATTACCCAAACTATAAAATAACCCTTTATAAACCGGTGATATTGGAATTCATCACAACCTCAGATAACTGACTTAGTTACGACACATATCTAAGGCTAATAAAAGCTTAAATAAAGAAAATGACATAAAGTAAATGCTGGAAATTAAAAAGGTAAAATTATAATAAAAGAAAATGTTGGGGATAAGAGGATCCACTTTTATTACTTCTATTTAGATATCTCCCTAATTATAATATATTAACTTTGCTTGATAATTACCAACCGACCATATAGGCGGTATCCTGATTAAGTCAAATTTATGATAATGACCAACCGACCATATAGGCGGTATCCAGTTTAGTCAGGTTAAAACCAATTTCATTAAGTCCAACCGACCATAAAGGCGGTATCCTCATTAAGTCAGACTTTAAATAGTTTATATATTATAATTAAGGGAGATTAATCTAAATATTAGTAATAAAAGCTTTACCGTTCACCCCAGCATGGGGAGTTACCTCATCATTATTGAAAAGTAAATACTAAAAATTAAAGAAAAGAAAGTACTATTGCGTAAAAGTAAAAACTGAAAAGTGAAGAAAGGAAAATACTATTGTGTAAAAGTAAATAAAATTAAATATAGAGCTGTAAATAAACAAACAAGATACAATCTTCTTAGTATTCTGAAGGAATTCCTTAGAAGAAAGTATGAATTTACAATGAAATTAGGCCTATATTAATAGAAAAAATTTTGCCCAACCCGTCGTGACGCGTGGAAAATTACGTGTCGCGACGCGCCGTAGATTGTTGACACGTGGCTTGAGCTTCGTGAGATGGTGACACGTGGCGTCGACTAAATGATTAACTGAATTATTGGCTCGGCGTTGCGACGCGCAATAGTGTGCGCGTCGCGATGCTGATGTCATCATGATGTAAGCAATTATGCGTTTTTAATGATGAGTGTCGGCAGCATTTGATGGTGACACGTGTCCGAAGCACGTTAGCATGATTTACTGTGATGTTGACACGTGGCAGGCGCATGTTAGCAATGGAACATGATAGTAAAACTTCTCTTATTGCTCCAAGTGTCCGGCGCATGTTAGCAGTGTCCGGTGCACGTTAGCAGACGATGCATTTTAGCACGGCGTATTTTTACAAACGGCGTATTTTAGTAGGAAATTTATTTTTTTGTCATTTTGTCCGTTTTTCACTATTTTTGCCCCGAATTGCCTCCAGAGAGTCCTGTTATTTTATTTATCTACAAAATATCACAAAACACATCAAAATATTCACAAAACTCAATAAACTATACAAAATATTATGGTATATGAGTGGGAAATATTAATCTATTTACCACTCATCACACCCTCAAACCTAACATTTTGCTAGTCCTCGAGCAAAAAAATAACATAAATATCTTTAAAATAAAATTAAACTAAGCCATTTTCGTAGGGATCACGGTTGCATTTAGCGTATGCAACAAGCCTTTAAACCCCTAGGTGTCCCTAGTGGACGAGTTGTAGTCTCGTGAAGGCTTACAATAATTATACCCACAAACGTCAAACTAAAGTTAAGAGTTGTTTTCTTTCTTTCTAAATTACGGAATAAGTAAATTCTTCGATTATTTTTACCATTCTCTATATACACAATCAACAAAATATTAATCAACTCATTGTGCCCACAATATTCATAAGTGTAGTTGAAAAGAGAGTAATATTTTTGTCCTAAAGTTATATCAGAATTCACACATTTTTTTAGCAATGGAATATTTTTCTGATTTTTTATTTATTTATATACAATATCATCCATCGATGTAACGTGTTTTAGGCCAGTGACTCCTAAACCAATTGGCTTTAGGGCACTAGGTGTTAAGACACCCCTGCGGACTTAATTACTCGGATTTCAGATATATATATATTTATAACAACTTCGATCGATGTAGCGAGCTTTGGGCCAGTGACTCCCAAACTAGTTGGTTTTAGGGCACTATGTGTTAAAACACCCCTACGGACTTAATAACTCGGATATCATACCTTTTTTTTTTATCCCATCGTTTTTCTAGATGCTTCTTCCAATTAAACTAGAGCACTGAATATTACAAACTTTTTCAATTACAACTCATGTCAGTATATTACCATGCATGTTGATAATACATGTCAACTGAACATATGAAGATCCATTTTAGTCAGTTTAATGGAGAATTCACAAATTAAATAATTCCAAAGGAAATAAACAAAAATTAACTTGTTATGAAATAGGTTGAGATACGTCTCAGGAGTGGAAATTCCTTACACAACTATCTCATACCAATTTCACCTAATTAATCAATTTAAAAACACAAAAGCACAAAATATTTTTTTTAATTTTTGTAAAAAAAATTAATTTTTTTGAATTTTTTTTTTGAAAAATTTTGACAAATCAAATAAAAATAACATAATAAAAATAAGATACTAGTTAACTATTCCCCTCCCCCAAACCTAAATGAGACATTGCAGCCCAATGTCTTAAAATGTAGAATAAGAGTTTAGAAACAGTACCTAGTTAGCTGAAATTCTACATCTAGATGAAGAATTAAAGATAAATTCCAGATTTATCTGAAGCTTCTTACCACGATCATTATCAGACCAATTTATCTTGGAAATGATAGGGTCAATTTGTGGTTCAAAGGCTAAAATTTGGTCAATTAAATCTTGGGCAGTTCTGGCAGTGAAGAGGAGTTCTTTTACAGGTTTTGATACGAACTCATTTCTTCGGGCATCGTCAAGAAACACACAAAGAAAATCATAAAATCCATCAGCGTTGAACAGTCCAATCGGTTTCTGGTGTATGTTCAAGTTCGCCCAAGATAAAACTGTAAAAATTTCCTCCATAGTGCCAAGCCACCTGGCAAAGCAATAAAAGCATCAGTACGGTTAATCATTTCTACCAGTCGTTCAGACATACTTGGCACGATCAGTTCTTCTTCGTTTGATGGTCCTATAAGATTCACCTCTGCCAAGAGTTTTTGGATGATTCCCAAGACTTCACTGCCTCCTTCCTGTACAGCCCTTGAAACAATCCCCATTAGTCCAAGATTGCCACCGCCATATACTAAGTGCATATTCCTTTCATCTATGACTCTAACCAATTCTTGTGCTGCTGCAACAAATTCTAGCTTAGAACCAACACTAGTACCTGATCGGTGTAAACACACACGTATAACGCAAGCGCACGTATCGTTCAAGTAGTATAAAAATATCGATCCCACGAGGACTTAATTCCTACTGTTGTTACTAATTGTTGAATCTATTTATTTACAAATATCTAATTAAATGGAGAAGAGAATGATTGTTTGATTGGTTGAATGTGGTTTTCCTTAATTAAAATAAATAAAATAAACAAAAGAAAATACTAAGGAAAATAACAAAAGACTCAAAGATCTAGGGTTGTGAATCTTTCTAATATCTTTTAAAAGATGAAGTGGTTATTTCATGTTTGTGTAATAAATCAGTTTACTAACGTGGAACACTAAATTATGCGAAAGCCTCTGTCGATGGTCAGACGTAAATACCCAGTATAACCCAATTGAACCATATGTCTATGTCAACCAAATTACATGGATTCATTAAGTTTAAGTTCCAATTATGGCTACCCCCGCCCGACAGGTATATGTCTATCCTGTAAGGAAATCTATTAAAGGGTTATCTATCCTCAAGGAAGATCGTGGGCTATTAAGTCTAAGGCTGAAACCTAAAATTCCTTTGTCAAGTTTATTTTAGATTTACCACATCAATCTTATTGGTGATCAGACAACAAGAAGCATTAAGCTTAAGACTAAATAAGTATACTTTTAAATTACCCAAACTATAAAATAACCTCTTATAAACCGGTGATATTGGATTTCATCACAACCCCAGATAACTGGCTTAGTTACGACACATATTTACGGGTAGTAAAAACTTAAATAAAATAAAAGACATAAAGTAAAATGTTGAAAAGTAAATTGCTGAAAAGTAAATGACGAAAAGTAAATGCTGAAATTAAATACTGAAAATTAAATGCTGAAAAGTAAATTCTGAAAGTAAATTGCTGAAAAGTAAATACTGAAAGTAAATTGCTGAAAAGTAAATTGCTGAAAAGTAAATGCTGAAAAGTAAATTGCTGAAAAGTAAATAAAGTAAAAGTACAATAAAAGAAAATGCTGAGGTAAAATGATCCACTTTTATTACTTCTATTTTAGATATCTCCCTTAATATAATATATTAACTTTGCATGATAATTACCAACCAGCCATATAGGCGGTATCCAGATTAAGTCAAATTAATAATTAATTACCAACCGACCAATCAGGCGGTATCCAGTTTAGTCAGGTTTGAACCAATTTAAATAATTACCAACCGACCAATATGGCGGTATCCTCGTTAAGTCAGGCATTAACTAGTTTATATATTATAATTAAGGGAGATTAAATATTAGTAATAAAAGTTTTACCTTTTACCCCAACAAATGGGAGTTACCTCCTCATTACTGAAAAGTAAAAACTGAAAATTAAAGAAAGAAAAGTATTATGCGTAAAAGTAAATTGCGGAAAGTAAAAACTGAAAAGTAAAGAAAATAAAGTGCGAAAGCGGAAATTAATTACTGAAAGCTGTAAATAAACAAACAAGATACAATCTTCTTAGTATTCTTAAGGAATTCCTTAGAAGAAATTATGAATTTTACAAATGAAATGGCTTGATATTTATAGGCAAAGTTTTGCCTCCATCAAATCATCCACCAAATCCATTATTAATTGCTCCACTAATTACTCCACTAATTGCTCCACTAATTGCTTATCATGTTTGGTGGTGATTTGATAATTTTTATTATTTATTTATTAATTTATTTTTTGCTTTGAAAATGATTGAAAATGACTGAAAATGACTTTAATAATTACACACAACACACTTCTGGATGATTCATCAATTTCGGGCATGAAATCTTCAGAATTCGAAATTATTTTGTCTTTCAAAGTTGTAGATCTTCGAGTCTTCTTTAATCTAGAACTTGAATCAGCTCAATCCGATATCGGAGTAAAACTTTATACCCAAAATACGACAGATGCGCAAAACTGGAATTTCCAAAACTGCACTTCGTTGAAACGCCCTTTCAAGTTTCCAATCTCCAAAATTAATATGTTAAGTCCAATTTTTGCCCTTATTTGACCCACATTTCGTCCTAAATGATTTCATTGTGTCCCAATATTATTTTATCTGCCAAATAAACTAAAGCACATCAAAACGTTCATCAAACCCGAGAAATTAAACAAAATATTAAGTAAAATGGGCGGTAAATATTGATATATTTTCCGCTCATCAGTACCGCAAACCACACAGATATTTACAACTTGTCTTCTTGAAGTGGCTTCCATTTTTATATGTTTCTTTCTCAAATCTGGATGCTTTCAAAAGTGCAATGATGAGTTGAATTTATAACACATGAAAAAGGGTGAGTAATAATTCCACTAGTACATGCGAAATGACAATTATTAGTTAAACAGTGAAATATTTCGTGAAAGGTCAAAAAGTCTGGATCCTGTCAGAGAAAATAAAAGAAAATAACAAAATAAATCACAATTATTAGTCAAATACAAATAAAATAATATTTACAGGAAGTTACAGCTTGAATGACGTCTATGCGTCAGGGACAAGCTTCCCATCCAATTTTCTTATAAATTGGCAAACAGGGTATTTTAAAGTCAGATTCCTGAGACTGAATTGTGTCTTTCTTTATGAAATTGTGTATATAACATGTGAATTGCATGATGCACATATCCACTGGAATGCGTCTCAAGAGTCTTAGATATGTCATCTAAAGACTCCTTACTCAAGCCATCCCTAATGAATTTAATTTTATCTTCACGGTTATCAGACACAATTCCTAAAGAATGATAACGAGTATTACATGTCATACGAGCACAATTATTGCAAATACCCATTCTTATAGCTCTTCTCTTTTTAGCATAGGTGTTTTTTCCTAAACCAGACAAATATGAAATAAAAGAGTCAAATGATTCACCTGCTAATCGGACTCGTGCTTCAATAATCCAACGAATGTCATTAGGAATACCTTTGATCATTAGTAGTCTCATTCGTTCCAGGTGAGCTTTGTAGACTTTCATTAGAGAGTTTTGAGAGAGAGAAGGAAATTGCTTGTGAAGATTTGCGAGAACTTCTCCATTCGGAAATGTGACTTTACCTACGCAAATTTAACGTACAAAAATCAAACACACCGAATCACAAGATATACAAATTACATGGGTTGCCTCCCAGCTAGCGCTAAGTTTAACGTCTTCAGCTACATGTGACTGCCTGAACGTTAGGCTAGATCTGAAAGTGTGACACTTTCTTTTTGTCGCTCAAATGATTCTTTCCAGTTGTGGGAACACAAACTAGGCAACGCATGCTGTTCCGGCTCGCGGCCCGATTGGGAGTACGGAGTAGCCCGTGGGGGACTAAACCGGAGAATAATGGAGTCGTCATCCGGTGTGAACCGGGACAAAGATTTAAGGCCGCACTCACCCCTCGCAAGGGAAAACCTCAAACCGTTGGGTTCGGAATGGTCCCTTACTTATGCAACTCGTAATAAAATGATTTGTACAATAATCTAACCAAGCCTAAGCAACATATTTCCAAGGATGATTTATCCTTAAGTTCGCATGCATACATCAACAAGTTCATCTAAATTTACATGTAACACATATCTGAATTTGCATACAGCCTATTTGCATGTAATCTATGTCTCAATTTGCATACATAAAGATAAATTAACATACGGTAAGCATACAAGTTAATAAACACATTGTACTCATACATGTGGGGAATACAGATGAACGAAACCTACACCATATTGCGTAATACAGAGAAGCAATCAGGTTCATCATACGAAGGGATAGCTACTAGGAACAATTATGCACAAAATCTGATGAAAAAGACTCATTTAGTGGGTGCGCGTTCGAATGGTAAACAGAAGGTTTGCGTTCGTATAGCATTCGAGAACGCGTTCGAACGGAGCCAGACATGATGCATAAAACACTAAGAAAATGCATACGCGTTCGCGTTCGCGTAGCGTTTGAGAACGCGTTCGAATGGTAAACAGAAGGTTCACGTTCGTATAGCGTTCGAGAACGCGTTCGAACGGAACCAGACTTGATGCATGATGAAACTAAGAAAATGCGTGCGCATTTGCGTAGCGTTCGAGAACATGTTCGAATGGTAAACAGAAAGTTCACGTTCGTGTGGCGTTCGAGAACGCGTTCGAACGGAACCAGACCTGATGCATGCAACACATTCATAGACAAACAAATCCATAATGTGTGACCTCACGTATTCGATTGAACTCATCTCGCATCCAATCGAATATACACCAATCGGCGCGGCAAAGTATCATGGTAAAGGATTTTAACCCCTCAAAATAGGGGACCTTTAATCCAACTTACTAAGCCCATGTGCTCGATCACATCATGCATATAAAAATAAAGAAAATAACATCGGACTTCGTATACCCGATTGAACACATCTTACATTCAACCAAATATACATTAATCAGCACGGTAAAGCATCATGGTAAAGGATTTTAACCCCTCAGAATAGGGGACCTTTAATCCAACTTACTAAGCCCATGCGCTCGATCACATCATTACATAAACAAATAACATGCGAAATTTAAATGACGAATAATAAATAAATCAAAGCAACATAAAATAAAAGAATGTGCCGTTTACTCAAGCGGTATGTGGAGTTGTATCCCGAGTACAGATCATACTACCGTCCATTCGGAATCGGCTATGAAATTTATGTCCGGGTTTCCATCCGATATACCGCGAGAGTTGACACATCTTTCATTTTATTCCAAGGCCAAAACATACAATATTTCCTAATACATGCATATTTATCTACCCAAGGGCCACAACATGCATTTTAACATAATAATCATGCAAACAATACTCAATAAATAATAAAAATAAAACTGAAAACGAGTGTGAAAAAATACCCTCAGGTCTAACCTTTTTTACCGACTTTCGGACTTGCGTTTCACGGAGATCGGAAGGGTTAAAGCTCCTCACTTTTCCGTTTCACTGGCTTAGCGTCTTAGCTCGCTGTTTCACTGTTTTTCTTACTGTTTGACCTCCGTTTTGCTGATGTTTTCTCTGTATTTTCTTCTTACTGTTTCCGGTCTTCAAACTACTATTTTTGCATTTTTTAGAGGGTCTAATGGCTGTGTTTTTCGATTGTTTAAGGAGGCTTAGAGTGCAGTTTGTATGTTCACTGCAGTGCGGTTTTTACTATTGGTTTTGGGTGTTTTAGGGGGCTGTTTGGAGGGCTAAATTTCGGTGATGTGGCTGCTATTTTTGGCGTTATTTGGCTGCTGTGTATGGAGTGTTTTGGCTGTTGTATTTCGGTTATATGGCTGTTGTATCAGGCTGTGTCTTTCGTTAATGTGAGGGAGTGTTTGAAGGCTTGTTGTTTTCGGTAATGTGAGGGTGGAGATGAAGAGAATTGTTTGCTATATTTCTTATGATTTACGTGTAATGTCAAAGATTTATTGCTGTGATTTGCGTGTGAGTTGTGTATTCTTCAGTGGCCGCATGTCTTGGTTAGGGGTTGTTTATATAGAGAAGGGCTAGGGCTTCTTCTTGTCTCACAAGGAAAGGATTTTGGCATTAAAGAGAGGATTTGATTTGGTGTTGGATAAGGAAAGGATTTGATTGATTGGGGGGACAAATTTTGGTGAATTAGGAAGGTTGAATATTTGATTTGCTTGGTTTATGAATACAATATTTTAATTGGTTAGGATTGATTTTAATTAGGCATAATATTTCTTTAATTTAGTATATAATATTTTAAGTTAGGAAATTACAATATTTTAATTTGTTATAATTATATTTTATGTATTATTTAATTTGGTAAATGGTTTAATTATTTTATTTAATTCAATTACATTATTTAATTAATATTTAATTTAATATTTGATTTAATTTGGAGGTATTTTAGGGTGATATGGGCTTGTGGGCCTATATGGTGGGCGTGGGCCTGGTGATGGTGGGTGTGGGCTTGGTGATGGTGGGTTAGGTGTTGTGTTGGCTAAATGAGTGGGTTTGGGCCAAGATTAAAAGGTTTGCGGGTTTTTTTGGGCCGAGCATAATTTTTAAAACGGAGGTCCAACAAGCGAACCCGAAGCTAAACACGTGAACTAAATCCAACAAAACGTCAATTCTTGACTCTTCCATTTTGACGTCCGTTTCACGCGGCTTCCGCGACTTAAAAGATAGTGCCTCCAAATGAGACTCATCATCGGGTTTCACATGCAAAAATGTAATGCCTACAGTCGACCCCACTTTGAAGGGACTTGTACAGTGTGTGACAGTGACAATCCTATCAAAGTCTATGCAATGCATTTTTACTTACCTGGCTCGCCAGCTGCCACTTAACTTGCCATGTAGCTTCGAAATGAGTGGATGAGAGGTGGTTCATTCTCGAACCGCCGAGTGGGTCCTGTTCCCAAGTAGAATTGAGTTGTATTGTGGGTTTTGTTCCCGATTTGAGTTGAGATAAGGGTCTTCTTCCCTGAACTGTGGGTCTTGTTCCTGATTTGAGTTGAGGTAATGGTCTTCTTCCCTGAACTGTGGGTCTTGTTCGGATTTGAGTTGAGGTAAGGGTCTTCTTCCCTGAACTGTGGGTCTTGTTCCCGATTTGAGTTGAGGTAAGAGTCTTCTTCCTTGAACTGTGGGCCTTGTTCCTGATTTGAGTTGAAATAAGGGTCTTTTTCCCTTCACTGTGGGTCTTGTTCCCGATTTGAGTTAAGATATTTCCCTGAACTGTGGGTCTTGTTCCCGATTTGAGTTGAGATAAGGGTCTTTTTCCCTGAACTGTGGGTCTTGTTCCCGATTTGAGTTGAGATAAGGTCTTCTTCCCTGAACTGTGGGTTTTGTTCCCGATTTGAGTTGAGATAAGGGTCTTCTTCCCTGAACTGTGGGTCTTGTTCCTGATTTGAGTTGAGGTAATGGTCTTCTTCCCTGAACTGTGGGTCTTGTTTCGGATTTGAGTTGAGGTAAGGGTCTTCTTCCCTGAACTGTGGGTCTTGTTCCCGATTTGAGTTGAGGTAAGAGTCTTCTTCCTTGAACTGTGGGCCTTGTTCCTGATTTGAGTTGAAATAAGGGTCTTTTTCCCTTCACTGTGGGTCTTGTTCCCGATTTGAGTTAAGATATTTCCCTGAACTGTGGGTCTTGTTCCCGATTTGAGTTGAGATAAGGGTCTTTTTCCCTGAACTGTGGGTCTTGTTCCCGATTTGAGTTGAGACAATGGTCTTCTTCCCTGAACTGTGGGTTTTGTTCCCGATTTGGGTTGAGATAAGGGTCTTCTTCCTGAACTGTGGGTCTTGTTCCCAATTTGAGTTGAGATAAGGGTCTTTTTCCCTGAACTGTGGGTCTTGTTCCCGATTTGAGGTGAGATAAGGGTCTTCTTCCATGAACTGTGGGTCTTGTTCCCGATTTGAGTTGAGATAAAGGTCTTTTTCCCTGAACTGTGGGTCTTGTTCCCGATTTGAGTTGAGATAAAGGTCTTCTTCCTTGAACTGTGGGTCTTGTTCCCGATTTGAGTTGAGATAAGGGTCTTTTTCCCTGAACTGTGGGTCTTGTTCCCGATTTGAGTTGAGATAAGGGTCTCTTTCCCTAAACTGTGGGTCTTGTTCCCGATTTGAGTTGAGATAAGGGTCTTCTTCCCTGAACTGTGGGTATTTTTCCCAGAGTGCCATACCTGGCAAAATTGATTCTGATAATGATGTGGGCCTCGCCCCCAGAGTGCCGTACCCGGCAAAACTGATACTGATGTGTCTCCATACCCGGAGTGCCATACCCTGCAAAACTGATTCTGATAAGGGTGTGGGCCTCGCCCCCATATTGATGTGGGCCTCGCCTCAAACTGATATTGATATGGGCCTCGCCCCTAGGACTCATCCCCAAGACTGAAACTGATATGGGCCTCAACCCTGGGATTTATCCCCAAAACTACTACTCATATGCTGCTGATTCTAGTTGGCTTGCTGCTTTCTCTTTTCTTCTTTGAAACCTGTGAATACAGAACAAAACAAACACAAAAAAGAATGCAAAATGGGTTACGTGTATGCATGCATGTATGAGTGAATTTTCTATCCCGTTGGGTTAGGTCTTCTGCCAATTCCTCTGGTGACCATTCTTCCCTTCCTCAGGCAAAGTACAGCTTCAATCTGTCAACATTGATCAACCTGGTGAACTCGTTCCCTTCCAAATCTGACAGTCTCACTGCCCATATTTCCCACTTTTTGAATGGCTATCTTATCTTTTCTGCTTGCTTCTTTCGAAGATTCCCCGTGTTCTAAATATCGCTGAGTATCATAGTACCAAGGTTTAATGCTTTTGTCAAATATACTCATGTTGCAGGAAGAGGCTTAGGCAAGTAAACGAAATGAACGTCTTTATTATCATTGAGAAAAAAAAGTTCGAACAAGCAAGCAAAATCAATGTCTTTATTTAAAAATGCTGGATCAAATAGACTAGGAGGAACAGCTCCATCATCCGCAGCACTGCCTTCTTCCTTGGCCTATGGTTCTTCGCTGTCATCCATGTAAGAAGCTTGGTGGTTGAGGGTTTGGAGGACAAAGGTTTCGGGTAGGCCAGAGTTTATCATGTAGGTGGGTGGTGGAACAAAGTGGTAGTTTGGTAGAGGGTTTCTGTGTGTGTTGGGTTGTTCTTTCTCTGGGTCGGGTATTTTGTGAGCATCGATGAGGTTTTAGATTTCATGCCTAAGGCGGGGGCAGTTGTCAGTGTCATGGCCTTTTTGTTGGTGGAAGTGGCAATATTGGTTCAGGTCAAAGTAGTGTGGCATAGGGTTTGGGATTGGTCTAGGGTCTAAAGGCTTCATGATTCCTTGTCCTTTCAACTTCTCAAGCACCTTTGACATAGGTCTACCAAGATTGGAGAATCGCCTATTTCTAATGGTAGCGACCTCGGCCGTAGTGGGCTTGGTCTCAGAATGCCCCCCAAAAGTTCTTTTATTCTGGCCATAAAACTTTCTATTTTCAGCCTCATCTTCTTCAATATCCATAACAATCTCTCTCAACTATCGGAAATCCACAATCATTGAGGTCATCCTCCTCAGCTTGCCATAAATTGAGGGCTTAATACCCTTGATAATCATCTTAATCTGGTCCTTCTCTGAAGGCCGAGTCTACATTTTCAAAAGTTGAACTCTCCAGCGGTCTACATACCCCTTGAAGCTCTCATCCGGCTTCTGCTTAGTGTTCTCCAAATCTCGGAGTGACAAATCAATCTCCAAGTCCGTATCATACTGTTTTAGAAATGCATCTGCCAATTCTTTCCAATCTTCTTTAACTTTATTCTCAAGGCTGTGATACCACACTACGGGTGCCCCCTCGAGCGACATCCCAACCATTTTCTGGACCTGGCGCTTGGATAAACCCACTGAACTCATAACTGAAACATACTGACGGAGATGGACCCTCGGATCCCCATTCCCGTTTAATTTGGCCATGTCGGGCATTCTGAACTGAGCAGGCAACTATTCCTCAAAGGTCATCGCCTCAGACTCTACCTGGTCACGGAGTTTCTATAATTCTGCCTGAGACCCAACTGTTCTCCTAGTGGCATAATCAGCCATATCATCCTCAAAAGCGGGGATGTCATCCCCCAACCCATTCGGAGGCTCCTCACGTCTTACATTCTCAGAGTTTCCCCCAGCACGGGGCACAACCATATTTGTCATGTCATTATTCAAGGCTTGCAATTGTTCAGTAATCTTGGCGAAACCATTCTCCAACTGATCTATCTGGGATACCTCATTATCGGATGTACTCATATCTGTTATCGGTCTTTTAGTGAGTCTTCTCTCTTCCCTAACCCAACAAGAATCTTTGATGTCGTTTATAAACATAGAGGGTGTTAACATGATGTATGTATGTATGAGGTACATGAGATGCATGTAACATATAGAACATACTAAATCAATTAAAATTTTCAAACAAATCGGCCCATTATCATTTTAGAAGCTTTTGGGCTAACTGTCATAGGAGTGAACCCGTCCCTGTTTAAATGGCCCAACGAGCTCACATCTCATGGCAAGGAGTCCAACTAAATCCAAATGGTAATGTTCCGAACACAAGCACAAAATGGCCCATCAATATTTAGAAGCCTTTGGCCCAATCGTCATAAGATACGTTCTTGTCCCAGTTTAAATGGCCCAACAAGCACATACCTCATGAAAAAAGGTCTGAATGGATCCAAACGACAATGTTCCCAAACACAAGCATATAATAGATAATCCAGTCATAAAGCAATAATTTCAACAGAGCGGCCCATCGACATTTCAGAAGTTTTTGGCCAAATTATCATTGGATATGAACTCGTCCCAGTTTAAATGGCCCAACAAGTTCTCATTTCGGACAAGAAGTCCAACTGCATCCAAATGAGGATGGCCCACAAACACAAGGAAATAGTTGCTATGGGTCATACAACCCCGGTCTACGTGTGGGTTCGCAAGAGTGTAGACAAAGGCTCTCACCAGCGAAGGATGGCCCACAACTAGGTCTCCCCACTCAAGGGTTCGAGCGAACAAGTGAGCGCACCCTTTCTTATACACTAAGGTACGTGCCAACGAGCTATGGTGTGTGATTGACTGTCAAATGGACTTCCCGTTGTAGATTCCCCAGAGGGAGGGTGGAGCGAGGCTTTCTTAAGTACCCAAGCCTCTTAGGCTCTTATCGCTTGGTGTCAGGAATAAACGAGTCCTCCAAATTAGTCCATCACCGTAGGCTATGAGTGGATGATCATCTAGGTGCCTTCAGAGCTTTTCCTTCTAGAAAGGTAGTGAGTGAAGGAAGACACCAAACCATTACATAGCCTCAAAATTCCTTTGATTAAACCTCTTTTAACCCACGGTAGACACAGTCAATTAAAGCACAAATCATAATATTACAAGACATTATTTCGGGGCCGATTTTCTATCCCCAGTGGAGTCACCAGACTGTGGGAACACAAACTGGGTGACGCATGTTGTTCCGGGCTCGCGGCCCGGTTGGGAGTACGGAGTAGTCCACGAGGGACTAAAGCGGAGAATAATGGAGTCGCCACCCGGTGTGAACCGGGATAAAGATTTAAGGCCGCACTCACCCCTCGCAAGGGAATACATCAAACCGTTGGGTTCAGAATGGTCCCTTACTTATGCCACTTGTAATAAAATGATTTGTGCAATAATCTAACCAAGCTTAAGCAACATATTTCCAAGGATGATTTACCCCTAAGTTTGCATGCATACATCAACAAGTTCATCTAAATTTACATGTAACACATATCTGAATTTGCATACAGCCTATTTGCATGTAATCTTTGTCTCAATTTGCATACATAAGGATAAATTAACATACGGCAAGCATACAAGTTAATAAACACATTGTACTCATACATGTGGGGAATACAGATGAACGACACCTACACCATCTTGCGTAATACAGAGAAGCAATCAGGTTCATCATACGAAGGGATAGCTACTAGGAACAATTATGCACGAAATCTGATGAAAAGTACTCAGTTCAATGGGTGCGCGTTCGCGTAGCGTTCGAGAACACGTTCGAACGGTAAACAGAAGGTTCGCGTTTGTATAGCGTTCGAGAACGCGTTCGAACGGAGCCAGACCTGATGCATGAAACACTAAGAAAAAGCGTGTGCGTTCACATAGTGTTTGAGAACGCGTTCGAACGGTAAATAGAAGGTTCGCGTTAGTATAGCGTTCGAGAACATGTTCGAACGGAACCAGACCTGATGTATGATGAAACTAAGAAAATGCGTGCGCATTCATGTAACATTCGAGAACGCGTTCGAACGGTAAACAGAAGGTTCACGTTCGTGTGGCGTTCGAGAACGAGATCGAATGGAACCAGACCTGATGCATGCAACACATTCATAGACAAAAAAATCCACAATGTGGGACTTCACGTATCCGATTGAACTCATCTCGCATCCAATCGAATATACACCAATCGGCGCGGCAAAGCATCGTGGTAAAGGATTTTAACCCCTCAAAATAGGGGACCTTTAATCCAAGTTACTAAGCCCATGCGCTCGATCAATCATGCATATAAAAATAAAGACAATAACATTGGACTTCGTATACCCGATTGAACACATCTTACATTCAACCGAATATACATTAATCGGCGCGGCAAAGCATCGTGGTAAGGGATTTTAACCCCTCAGAATAGGGGACCTTTAATCCAACTTACTAAGCCCATGCGATCGATCACATCATTATATAAACAAATAACATGCAGAATTTAAATGACGAATAATAAATAAATCAAAGCAACATAAAACAAAAGAATGTGCCGTTTACTCAAGCGGTACTTGGAGTTGTATCCCGAGTACAGATCATACTACCGTCCATTCGGAATTGGCTATGAAATTTATTGTCCGGGTTTCCATCCGATATACCGCGAGAGTTGACGCATCTTTCATTTTATTCCAAGGCCACAACATACAATATTTCGTAATACATGCATATTTATCTACTCAAGGGCCACAACATGCATTTTAACATAATAATCATGCGAACAATACTCAATAAATAATAAAAATAAAACTGAAAACGAGTGTGAAAAAATACCCTCAGGTCTAACCTTTTTTGCCGACTTTCGGACTTGTGTTTCGCAGAGATCGGAAGGGTTAAAGCTCCTCACTTTTCCGTTTCACTCCCTTAGTGTCTTAGCTCACTGTTTCGCTGTTTTGCTTACTGTTTGACCTCCGTTTTTCTGATGGTTTCTCTGTATTTTCTGCTTACTGTTTCAGGTCTTCAAAGCTACTATTTTTGCGTTTTTTAGAGGGTCTAAGGGCTGTGTTTTTCGATTGTTTAAGGAGGCTTAGAGTGCAGTTTTTGTGTTCACTGCAGTGCGATTTTTACTATTGGTTTGGGGTGTTTTAGGGGGCTGTTGGGAGGGCTAAATTTCGGTGATGTAGCTGTTGTTTTTGGCGTTATTTGGCTGCTGTGTATGGAGTGTTTTGGCTGTTGTATTTCGGTTATATGGCTGCTGTATCAGGCTGTGTCTTTCGGTAATGTGAATGAGTGTTTGAAGGATTGTTGTTTTCCGTAATGTGAGGGTGGAGATGAAGAGAATTGTTTGCTATTTTTCTTATGATTTGCGTGTAATGTCAAGGATTTCTTGCTGTGATTTGCGTGTGAGTTGTGTATTCTCCAGCGGCCGCATGTCTTGGTTAGGGGTTGTTTATATAGAGAAGGGCTAGGGCTTCTCCTTGTCTCACAAGGAAGGGATTTTGGCATTAAAGAGAGGATTTGATTTAGTGTTGGATAAGGAAAGGATTTGATTGATTGGGGGGACAAATTTTGGTGAATTAGGAAGGTTGAATATTTGATTTGCTTGGTTTAGGAATACAATATTTTAATTGGTTAGGATTGATTTTAATTAGGCATAATATTTATTTAATTTAGTAAATAATATTTTAAGTTAGGAAGTTACAATATTTTAATTTGGTATAATTATATTTTATGTCTTATTTAATTTGGTAAATGGTTTAATTATTTTATTTAATTCAATTACATTATTTAATTAATATTTAATTTAATATTTGATTTAATTTGGAGGTCTTTTAGGGTGATATGGGTGTGTGGGCCTAGATGGTGGGTGTGGGCTTGGTGATGGTGGGTTAGGTGTTGTGTTGGCTAAATGAGTGGGTTTGGGCCAAGATTAAAAGGTTTGCGGGTTTTTTTGGGCCGAGCATAATTTTTAAAACGGAGGTCCAACAAGCGAACCCGAAGCTAAACACGTGAACTAAATCCAACAAAACGTCAATTCTTGACTCTTCCCTTCCGACGTCCGTTTCCCGCGGCTTCCGCGACTTAAAAGATAGTGCCTCCAAATGAGACTCATCATCGGGTTTCACATGCAAAAATGCAATGCCTACACCAGTAATGCTTGACACGCTGGCTGTTAACTTTGAATGTTTCGTTGGTGTTGGGATCAAGTAACTCAACAGCTCCATATGGTAAAACCTGAGTAATCACAAATGGACCTGACCACCTTGATTTCAACTTTCCAGGGAAAAGTTTCAGCCTTGAATTTTATAATACACCTACTGCCTTGGTTCCAGTTGTTTGCACACTATTTTTCGATCATGCCATTTCTTGGTCTTTTCTTTATATAATCTGGCATTCTCATAAGCTTGTAGGAGAAATTCCTTCAATTCGTTTAGTTGGTGAAGCCTTCTTTCTCCTACTGCTTGTGGATCAATATTTAGCTTTTTCAGTGCCCAGTACGCCTTGTGTTCAAGCTCCACTAGTAGATGGCATTCTTTCCCAAACACCATTCAATATGGGGACAAACCAATGTGTGTCTTGTAAGCTGTCCGGTAGTCTCATAATGTGTCATCCAGTTTTGTAGACCAGTCCATCCTTGTTGATCCAACGGTTTTCTCCAAGATTCTTTTGATCTCTCTGTTTAAAACTTCCACCTGTCCATTTGACTGCAGATGGTAAGCAGTGGCAACTTTATGAGTAACTCCGTATTTGGATAGGAGTGCATCGAAGTATCTGTTGCATAAATATGTGCCACCATCGCTGATAATTGCCTGAGGCGTTCCGAAGCGAGTGAAACTACTTTTGAATCATTTGATGGTAGTGTTATTGCTTCAACCCATTTGGAGACGGAATCTACTGTAACTAGTATATACAGGTTTCCGAATGATGGAACAAAGGGTCCCATAAAATAAATCCCCCATACATCAAATATCTTCACTTCCAGAATGTTTTGCAGTGGTCCTTCATTTCTCCTTGAAATATTTCCCGTTCTCTGGCACATGTCACATTGAATAGCAAATAGATAAGCATCTTTAAACAGAGTGGGCCAGAACAAACCTGATTGAAGGATTTTGGCTGCAGTTTTGTTCCCACTGAAGTGTCCGCCGTATGGTGATGAATGACAGTGCCGTAAAACACTATTGACCTATTCCTGTAGAACACAACGTCTCAGTAATTGATCAGCACAACGTTTGAACAGGTACGGATCATCCCATACATAATGTTTGACTTCTTTGAGGAACTTCTTTCATTGCTGATGTGTCAATTCCAACGGCCATTTTCCCGATACTATGTAGTTGACATAGTCAGCATACCAATGGACATCATGTTGTTTCATGGAAAATAAATGTTCATCTGGAAAATTTTCTTTGATTGTCAGCTCATTGCTAGCTGTTTCTCCATTCTCGAGCCTCGATAAGTGATATGCCACTTGGTTCTCTGTCCCTTTCTTGTCTCTTATCTCCATGTCAAATTCTTGTAATAGAAGTATCCAACGGACAATCTGGGTTTGGCATATTTCTTTGCGATAAGGTATTTGATTGCTGAATGATCTGTGTAGACCACTACTTTGGGACCCACCAGATATGAGCAAAATTTATCAAAAGCAAACACAACTACAAGCAACTAATTATTAGAGTTCTGCTCTAGTAGTAAATGGTATGGAAAAATTTTTCTTTGTGTTGTCCCAAAACTGCACCTACAGCAAAATCACTAGCATCGCACATCACCTCAAATGGAAGGGTACAGTATGGTGCTACTATGATGGGAGCAGAGACCGGCTTCTGTTTTAAGATCTCAAAAGCTTCGCTGCATTCTTTGGTGAAGTTGAAAGGCATATCTTTCTCCAGAAGATTGCACAGAGGTTTAGCAATCTTTGAGAAGTCTTTGATAAATCTCTTATAAAAGCCAGCATGTCCGAGAAACCTCTGAATCCCTTTGACAGATGTTGGTTGAGGTAGTTTTTCAATTGTTTCGATCTTTGCCTTGTCTACCTTGATTCCTTTTTGTGAGATCTGATGTCCCAGAACGATGTCTTCCTGCACCATGAAGCGTCATTTCTCCCAGTTGAGTACCAGGTTAGTATCTTCACACCTTTGTAACATTTTTTCCAGAATTTACAAGCAGTGGTTGAAAGAATCTCCAAACACAGAAAAATCATCCATGAAAACCTCTATACTTTGTTCCAGCATGTCTGAGAAGATGGCCATCATGCAATGTTGAAATGTGGCAGGAGCATTACATAGTCCAAATGGAATCTTGTGGAAAGCAAAAGTACCATACAGACATGTAAAAGTCATTGTATCCTGATCTTTTGGGGCGATGGCTATTTAATTGTACCCGAGTATCCTTCTAGAAAATAATAGAACTCATGTCCCGCCAATCTATCTAGCATCTGGTCAATGAATGGCAGCGGAAAATTATCTTTCTTTGTTGCTTTGTTCAGCTTCCTGTAGTCCATGCATACTCTCCATCTAGTCACTGTTCTCGTTGGAATCAGTTCGTTCTTTTCATTTATGACTACATTAATTCCTCTTTTCCTTGGCACACATTGCATAGGACTCACCCAAGTGCTGTCAGAGATGGGGTAGATGATGCCGGCATCCAACTATTGGATAATTTATTTCTTCACAACCTCCTTCATTATTGGATTTAGTCTCTGTTGATGCTCCACTGTGGGTTTGTACTCGTCATTCATCAGAATTTTATGCATGCAAAATGATGGACTAATGCCTCAAATGTCTGCTATAGTCCAACCAATGGCTTTCTTTTGTTCTCGTAACACTCTCATGAATTTTTCTTCATGTTCCAATGTTAGTGAAGAAGAAATAATCACAAGTAATTCAGAAGTGTTTCCTAAGAATGCATAACTGAGATGGCTTGACAGTATCTTTAGCTCCAGTTGCGGCGGTTCTTCAATCGAAGGCTTGATTCGCTCATTTTTCAGTAATTTCAGACTTTCCACCTGTGGTGTCGATTTGAAGCGAAAGGGCTTGTCAAGATAGTTAATACATTCCAGAATTTCAGCATCGAGCTCGCTGTCAGTCATGTTGGTGATGCAAGCTTCAAGTTTATCCGTAGGAATTGGCATTACATCAGTATTTTGGATGATATTATCCATAACATCAATTCTGAAATATTCCTCTTCCTTTCCATCACTCGAGAATTTCATGGCTTTGAAAACATTAAAGGTAACTTCTTGGTCATGTACTTTCATGGTTAGTTCTTCTTTTTGTACATCAATAATAGTTCGTCCCGTAGCCAAAAATGGTATCTCTAGGATGATAGGTACATCTTTGTCTTCTTCCATGTCAAGGATAATGAAATCTGCTGGGAGAATGAGTTTGTCGACTTTGACCAGCACATCTTCAACTACACCTCTCGAAATACGAGTGTTCGATCAGCAAGTTGGAGAGAGACTGAGGTGAGCATTGCTTATCCAATCTTCAATTTCCTGTAAATCGAAAAAGACATCAAATTAACACTTGCACATAAATCACATAAAGCTTTACCGATGTAATGCTCTCCAATGGTGCATGGGACAGTGAAACTGATAGGATCTTTCAAATTTATGGGAAGTTTCCTCTGAATTATGGTGCTGCACTCTTCTGTCAATGCTATTGTCTCGTAATCTCCCAATCTCTACTTTCGTGAAAGAATGTCTTTCATGAATTTGACATAGCTGGACATTTCTTCCAATGCTTCTGCAAATGGGATTTTGATATGCAGCTTTTTGAATACCTCCAGGAATTGAGCAAACTGTTGTCTAGTTTGTTTTTCTGGAGACGCTGTGGAAAATGTGGAGGTGGAGTGATTCTTTCTTGCTTTTTCCTTTGTTGTTTTTTTTCCAACATCTATGGAACTGATTATTTTGGAACTTCTTCAATGGATGCCTTGATTCCAACATCTTTATTGATTTCATTATCGCTTTTCAAAGTAATGGATTGACATTGCTTCTTCCCTCGGTTCCTTAGATTTGGTTCTGTGTTACTAGGAAAGTTACCTGACGGTCTGTAACTCTGAGCATTGGACAGTTGTCCAATTTGATTCTCCAGTGTTTTAATAGAAGCTGATTGGCTCTGAAACATAACATCATATTTTTTTAACTGAGCTAGCACTTCTGCTATTCCTGGTTCTTTTTCATGATCCTGGTCTTTGATTTGTTGTTGGAATCCAGGTGGTGGATAGTTCTTTTGCCCTGAATTATTGCTCCAAGTGAAATTGGGATGATTCATCCACCCTGAGTTGTAGGTGTTGGAATATGGATTGTTCCTTTATCTGTTGAAAGTTTTGACATAATTCACTGTCTCTTCATGTTAGTTTGTCTCTGGTGCTCCTCCATATGGTGAACTTGTGGATCCAGCATTACCTTGCATGCTAAGAGTTTCCATGAATTTGCATATCTGATCCAGCTTGGCATTCACTGTGTGTTGGCTCCAACTTCATAAATTCAGTAATTCTTTGGATCACGCTCATTTCTGTTGGCCACAAGGAATTGTTGTTGGCCATTTCTTCAATTAAATCCCAGGTCTGATCTTCTCCTTTTGCCATTAAAGCTCCTCCAGCAGCAGGATCAATTGTGGTTCTCATTATTCTGGAAAGTACATTATAGAATGTTTGGACTTGTTGCCACTTTGCAATTTCATGGTGAGGACATTTCCGGAGTAAATCTTTGTACCTTTCCCAAGCTTCGCATAGGGATTCCGAGTCATGTTGTACAAATGATGTGATGTCATTCCTCAGCTTTGCAGTTCTGGCTGGTGGAAAGTACTTTGCAAGGAATTTGATGGCTAGAGTGTTCCAAGTTGTGATGGAACCTGCTAGTAGTGAATATAGCCAAGCTTAGCTCAGTCTTTCAAGGAATATAAAAAACACGCAGTCTCATTGCTTCTTCGGCTACTCGGTTGTAATTAAAATTGCACAAACTTCCAGGCAGTTGCTGATATGGGTATTAGGATCTTCAATTGCATTCCCCCAAATTGAATTGACTGTTGTATCATTCGAATGCATGTTTTGATGTCACACGCATTTTCTGGTAATAGAGGAAGTACAATACAGGAAATGAAGCTGTCGACCACTGGAATAGTTCTGTCTCGAATGTGAATTGGTGGTGCAACTTCCAAAGATTCAGGTTCCATGTTGATCAGTACTTCTTGGCCTTCTCACTTTCCCTTCTCAACTGTCTGATAGTTCTTTCAATCTTTGGGTCAAGCAGTTGGATTTCAAAGCTTCTGGTTTGTCTCATGTTGTGTTTGAGAACCTGAAACACAAGAAAACATAAATAATCAGTAAAAAGAATTAGTTACAAGTAAAGGTATCTAACCCCAAAACTAATAGAAAAAGATAAATAAGTCCCCGGCAACGGCGCCAAAAACTTGACCGGCATAATCACACAAGTATAACACAGGGCACATATCATTAAAATAGTATAAATGTATCGATCCCACGAGGACTTAAAACCTTATCTATTAATTTATGACGTTAAATGCTTACGAGTACCTAATAGATTGGTGTGTTTGATCGAATGGTGACTTTAAACTTAAAACAAGTAATTAAAACAATGCGAAAGTGAATTAAAGGAAAATTCAATATTATTAAACTATCCAGGGTTGTGAATCCTTCCAATATCTTTTAAGATGAAGTAGTTATCTCATGTTTGTGTAATATATTGGTTTACTAACCTGGAACACGAAATTATGCAAAAGCCTTTGTCGATGGTCAGATGCAAATACCCAGTGTAACCCCATTAATCATATGTCTATGTCAACCAGGTTACCGGAATTCATTAAGAGTAAGTTCCAATTATGGTTACCCCCGCCCGACAGGTATATGTCTATCCTGTATGGAAATCTATTAAAAGGTTATCTATCCTCAATGAAGATCGTGGGCTATTAAGTCTAAGGCTGAAACCTAAAATTGCTTTGTCAAGTTTATTTTAAGTTTACCACATCAATCTTATTAATGGCCAGTTAACAAGAAGCATTATGTTTAAGACTTAATAAATAAACCTTCATATTACCCAAAATATAAAATAACCCTTTATAAACCGGTGATATTGGAATTCATCACAACCCCAGATAACGAACTTAGTTATGACACATATCTAAGGCTAATAAAGCTTAAATAAAGTAAATGACATAATGTAAATGCTGGAAATTAAAAAAGGTAAAAGTATAATAAAAGAAAATATTGGGGTTAGAGGATCCACTTTTATTACTTCTATTTAGATATCTCTCTTATTATAATATATTAACTTTGCGTGATAATTACCAACCGACCATATAGGCGGTATCCTGATTAAGTCAAATTTATGATAATTACCAACCGACCATACAGGCGGTATCCAGTTTAGTTAGGTTAAAACCAATTTCATTAAGTCCAACCGACCATAAAGGCGGCATCCTCATTAAGTCAGGTTTTAAATAGTTTATATATTATAATTAAAGGAGATTAATCTATATATTAGTAATAAAAGCTTTACCTTTCACCCCAGCAGGGGGGAGTTACCTCCTCATTGCTGAAAAGTAAATACTGAAAAGTAAAGAAAAGAAAGTACTATTGCTTAAAAGTAAAAACTGAAAAGTAAAGAAATGAAATTACTAGTGCGTAAAAGTAAATAAAATTAAATACAAAAAGCTGTAAATAAACAAACAAGATACAATATTCTTAGTATTCTTAAGGAATTCCTTAGAAGAAAGTATGAATTTACAAATGAAATTCGGCCTCTATTTATAGAAAAAATTTTACTATTGCGCATCGCGACGCGCCGTAGATTGTTGACACGTGGATTAAACTTTGCGAGATGGTGACACGTGGCATCGGCTGAATGATTAATTGAATTATTGGCTCGGCGTCGTGACACGTAAGAGTGTGCACGTCGTGACGCTGATATCAGCATGATGTAAGCAATGATGCATTTTCAATGATGAGTGTCGGTAGCATGTGATGGTGACACGTGTCTGGCGCACGTTAACATGATTTATTGTGATGTTGAGACGTGGCAGGCGCATGTTAGCAATGGCTCATGATAACAAAACTTCTCTGATTGGTCCACGTGTCTGGCACATGTTAGCAGTGTCCGGCGCACGTTAGCAGATGATGCATTTTAGCACGGCACATTTTAGCAAATGACGCATTTTAGCAGGAAATTTACATTTTTGCCCTTTTGTCCGTTTTTCAC
Source organism: Zanthoxylum bungeanum (assembly GCA_019454045.1). Taxonomy (NCBI): domain Eukaryota; kingdom Viridiplantae; phylum Streptophyta; class Magnoliopsida; order Sapindales; family Rutaceae; genus Zanthoxylum; species Zanthoxylum bungeanum. Next base: position 9,531 of record SKCR01007456.1, on the reverse strand, counting down.
TATTTTGGCCCTGACTTGCCTCCAGAGAGTCCTGTTATTTTATTTATCTACAAAATACCACAAAACATATCAAAATATTCACAAAACTCAAGAAATTGTACAAAATATTAAGTTAAAGGAGTGGGAAATAGTGATCTATTTACCACTTATCCTTAGGTAAAGCTAAAATAGGCGTAGAACATAAACGATCTTTAAGGAGTTTAAAGTCACTTTCTTATTCCTCCCCCTAATGAAAACCAATATTTTTCTTTATGACTTCAGTAAGTTATGCGGAAATAGTGTTAAAGTCTTTTACAAACCTCCTATAGAAACTGGCTAGTCCATGGAAGCTCATAACCTCAGTGATGCTCTTAGGTGTAGGCCACTCACGAATGGCCTTAACCTTGTCTGCATCTACCTCAATGCCTTGAACACTAATGACATATCCCAGAAATAGAACTTTTTCCATGCAAAAGTCACATTTTTTTTATATTCGCATACAATAATTCCTTCCTCAAAACATCAAACACAGATCGCACATGTCCTACATGCTCATCTAAATTATTGCCGCACACTAAAACATCATCAAAATATATGACCATAAATTTTCCCAAAAAAGCACGCAAAACATGATTCATCAAATGCATAAAAGTGATGGGGGCATTTGTAAGCCCAAATGGAATCACAAGTCACTCATATACTCCATATTTTGTTTTAAAAGTAGTATTCCATTCATCCTTTTCCCACATCATAATCTGATGATACCCACTTTTAAGGTCAATTTAAGAAAAAATACAAGACCCATATAATTCATCTAACATACCATTTAATCTAGGGATAGACTGGTGATACTTTACAGTGATATTGTTGACTGCTCGACAATCCACGTACATTCTCCATGTACCATCTTTCTTTGGTACTAACAAGGCCAAAACTGCGCACAGAGACGTACCCTTTTCTAATCAACTCCTCCACTTGCCTTTAGAGCTCCTTAGTTTCCTCAGGGTTACTGCGGTAGGCTGGTCGATTAGGAATGACCGCCCATGGGATGAAGTCGATATGATGTTCAATACCTCGAAATGGTGGTAAGCCATGAGGTATCTCCTCTGCAAACACATCATCATAATCCTGCAATAAATAAGTAAACACACTAGCAAGACAATGTTAGGGTTAGTTTTATCAGAACTCAGAAGAGTTTCTCTATACAAAATGAGGATCATAACTTTATTCTTGGCATACTTTATCCTCAATTCCCCCTCTTTAGCAAAGAAACTATTTTTCATTCTACCTACGCTCTTTATTTTATGCACGCTCAGTATATCTCTCGCCTAATCCCCTGGAACTGTCAACCTCACCCCCTCGACTCACATTCTCGATCTCGCCCGTGGGTGTTTTCTCTGTAGAAGCATGTAGCTTCATTTGGTCTTCAAAGACTTCATGTGGTGTCAATGGAATAAGTGTAACTTTTCTTCCATCTTGCTCAAAATAATATCTGCTTCGAAACCCATCATGCATCACTCTCCTGTCAAACTTCCAAGGACACCCTAGTAATAAATGCCCAGCTTGCATAAGGACTACATCACATAACACCTCATCCTTGTATTTACCAATTGTAAAACTAACCAAGACCTACTTATTGACTTTAATCTCGCCACTTTTTTCCAACCACTGCAAACGATAAGGCTTAGGATGTCTAAGTAAAGTCAAACACAGCTTCTTAACAAGTATTATCCTAGTCACATTAGTACAACGGCCCCCATCGATAATCATGTTGCATACTAGTATAGAATATGTTCTCCTGTTGTTGAGCCATATCATCCTCAACCTTGGCCTGGGTACTTAAAGCATGTCGGGTTACAATGGACTCCCTCTTGGCTGCATACTCAACCCCTTCTTCATCAGTGGAGACCTTCAACTCGGGCATCTCCTCTGTAACATCCTCACCATCTGAAATTACCTCACCATCACCCCTCATATACATGGTCCTTCTATTAGGGCGCTGTGAAGCTATATGACCACTACCCAGACATTTGAAACATTTAAGGTCATGACTTCTATTTGGTGGAGTATCGATTTTTGGTTTAGGTTTGGTGGTAAAGTCTTCCATTGGTTTTGGGGCCTCTGATCTAAACCTAGATGTGGTGTCATCACTGTCATTATCTCCCCATTTTGGCTTCCATGTATTGTTTGGACCCAAATTGCTCCTTAATGTAGTTTTTCACTTCAGTTGGCGCTCCACTTTCATTTCCATATGTATCATGTCCTCTAACTCCATATAATGTTGCAATTCCACTACATTTACAATCTCCCTATTCAGCCCCCTTAGAAATCGTTCCCTAGTGGCCTCTCCGTCTTCCTAGACATTTGCGCGAATCATGGAAATTTCCATCTCTTTGTGGTAGTCTTCGACACTTCGAAACCCTTGTGTAAGATTCTGAAGTTTATGATACATATCTCGATAGTAGTGGCTCGGTAAAAATTGCTTTCTTATAATTGTTTTCAGTTCTACCCATGTAGTGATCGGGCGCTCCATATTCCTCCTAATGTTTGTCATCATTTGGTCCCACCAAACAAGTGTATAATCAGTAAATTCAATAACCGCCAACTTCACCTTCTTAAGCTCTGAATAGTTATGATAGTCAAAAAGAAGCTCTAGCTTACGTTCCCACTCTAGATAAGCTTTGGGATCACTCTTGCCTTGGAAGGAAGGAATAATCATCTTGATTTTACCCAAGTCACCATCTTCCTCATTCTCATGACTTCTCCTAAACAGCCTTTCATTCCTACCTCGTCTAGGGCAAAATCCACCCATATCCACCTCAGATACTCTATCAAACCCTTTATCATAATCAAATTCATTCTCGGCCTCCATCTCATCCATGTATATAGTACGTCGCCCACTAGGCCTATGGGTACCGGCCCAGCCTCATTAACTCTAGTCGGCCATGGTGGCCTATTTCCCTGTGGAGTACTTTGTCTCATTGCTTGCACATACTCTTTAAAATCTCTCATCAACTCTAATACTCGCGCAAACTCTTGTTAAAACACTGTCACAATATTCATCACATCCCTCAATTTGGGCTCCTGTGGAGAAATGACACTTTGACTCGGAGCTACGCGCTTCTCTAGACATGCTTAATATTTTAATTATATATTTTCCTCCTTTTTTTAATCTCTGCAACTGCAACAAACGTTAGTAATAAAATCAATTAAAGCAAAGCAAAAAAAAAAATCCTCACAATTCCCTCGTGTTTGTCACTCAAATGACTATTACACGAAGCTAAGCTCACCCACACTTGCCTTTTACCTCTCTTGGCTTTGGATGAGTTCTCAAAGGATTTGAATCTAGTATGGCTGATAATTTTATCCCAAATAGCACTATTCAGCTCAATCCCAAATACAACAGATAGGTAAACACAAGCATAAGGGAAAACAAGACGGTGATAATGATTTACGAGAATTAATAAAGAAAGCTAGGTAAATGCGAATGGAATAGGAAAACAATAACACTTTCGATCGCGGTAAATATGATAGCAGGTAAGCAATTGCACTCGAAATTTGGAATTTTTAAACATGCACATGTAAATTACCTCAATCACCTCGTCTCGACAATACGAATGCTAGGAAAAAATATACTTAGGCAAAATTTTAAAACTTTGTCCACTAAGACCATGTGGTCCACTACAAGTACAAGATAATGTCCATGGATCTTTCACCACAACAACAGGACGGTGGCATGTGTAGAGGTTTTGATGAAACACTATCAGGCCCAGCCCTAACCTGGTTTATCAATCTTCTGTATCTGATGAGAACCTGCTTGGAACAAGCCAAGTAAACCCACACAAGACTGAAACCATTCCTAAGAAAGTCAAGATAGTTCGGATAAAAACTCTAAACCTTTGAAGAAAAATCAACAAAAACCTAGAGTACTAATGGGGCGCCACAAAGGATTAGCAGACCTTTGATAAGCCAAAACCAGTGAGAACAAATTGAGGGTTTCTCAAAGTTTACGAAATTGATATAATTTTATTGAATAAGATTTGATCAAAAGAGAACCAAAAGTTAGCCTTTTATAAGGAGGCTTCAACCAAAAACCCTAACCCAAAAAAGACAAAAGATGAAACTACCCACACACTAACAGACAAATACCCTAAAACTAACCTAAGTTATCCCCACGTGCCTTGCACGCTTAACATAATTCTCAAACATAAAATAATAATCCAAAGTAGTACGCTCAAACATTAATAAAAGGCCGAATTAAAACAAATATCCAGCCTTAAATAAAATAATAATTATTATCAAATAACTATAATAAAATAGGCCTAAGTATCTCGTTGCTCCACGGCCTAAATAAGGTCCACCATCATGGGTTCATCCAGCTTCAAGTCCATACTCAACGTAGTAGAGGTGTGAGAATAGTCAGATATAATCTTCTGTATGAATCCATACATTACTTCATAGATCTTCTTACCTCGAGACCTCGTGATTGGACATTTTAAAACATGTACAGTGGTGGTCCGTCTGTGTCCATCATAGTCTGCATCCTGGGCCTCATCAGTATCGATCCATCAGATCCTACCACGAACTGACAGATAATTTTATATAGCACTTTGCTAGTTCATGCATATTTGAGAAGACCATGGACGACTTAAATTCCATCTAGTAACAAAATGGCGAATCCTTGCGAAGCTACGTCGCCCGTTTCAATAAGGAAATAATTTCCATACCTGTCATCCACCAGCAGACAGAGGTTGAAGCCTTCCGTAATAATCTACTTGCAAATAGTGGACTATACAAGAAGCTAACAAAATTCAAATGTTACAACTTGGACCAAGAAATGACTTGAGCACAAGTTGAGATCCGATGTGAGGAAGATAAGAGGAACAAAAAAACATAACGGTCCTAGTAGCTGCAATAAGAAGAAGACTCCAAACCCCTCCAAACGACCAAAGGATTCTGATATGATAACCCATCAGCCAGCAGACAGAAAGATCCCATGGACAAGAGACAAGAGACCATCGCCCTATAAACTGAGATTATGAGCGTAGTTCTTCAGCCTACACAGTACGATGCCAGTCTTCATCCAGTCAACAGAGACTCCCATACTACAACTTCACTGTGGCGGTTTGTACTTTCCTCCTCTTTCACATATAAGATGGCACTTTGGCAGCTTGCCGCCTTTTAAATTGGTAAAATTTTTAATAACCACCACAATACCATTTTCCAAACCAACTCCCTTCACCCAATTTAGCATATCTTTTCTACTTTGAAAAATCTATATAAAACTGTATTACGAAATGTATAAGTGCAACATTATCCATTTTAACACAATTTCTCTAACTTTCAAAATAAATAACGAAATATGTAAGACAATGATAATAACTAATCTGATTTGTAGTCAATTCGGGTGTATAAATGCGACTATTGTTGGAGATGTTTTCCCCATTTAGAATATCATTCTCACATGACCAGCTACTTGAAAACGAACCGAAGTTGTAGTCATCCATAATATTCTACTAAGAGAAGAACTTTGTTGTAAAAAGAGAGAATGAGGGGCTGCTTGCCTATTTCAAAAGGCTCAAATGATCTTTTAAACTATATTGCCTTCAAACTTATCAATTGGATCTTTATATAGGAAAAAGCTTACATGTTTTTTAATAAAATAAAAGCAAAAGTAAAAATAAAATCAAAAGTAAAGGTAGATGCAGAAATAAAAATAGAGGTAAAAGTAGAAGTTAAATCAAAAGTAAAAACAAAGGTAAAAATAAAAGTACATGCAAAAGTAAAAACAAAAGTAAATTTAGAAGTAAAATGAGAGCAGAAACAGAAGTAAAAGCAAAAATAAAAACATAAGTAAAAGCAAAAGTAAAAACAAGTAAACACGTTTTTTATAAAGCAAAAGCATAGAATATTCCATAATATATAAATAGTGTTAAATAAATTAATAAAAATTAAAAGAAAAATAAATAAATAAAGAATCACAAAATAAACAACAACAATAAAAATGTATACCATTTATTTAACAAATAAAATAAATAAAATAAATATATAAGACTACTTAATAAGTAAAAGAGAAAAAATTTAATAATAAAAGAGAAAAATATAAATATAAAAAAATAAATGAGATAGAGAAATAAAAGAATTAAATCAAAAAATCAAATAAGAAAAAATAGAAAAAATCAAATAACTAAATAAAAAAGATAATTATTTAAATAATTAAGGATATTATGAAAGAATAAAATAAATAAAATACAAATTAAAAATTAATTAAATGATTAAAATGAGAAAAGAAATAATCAAAAGGCTTCAGGTTATTATTGTAAAATGAGAGGGGGCCGAGAAGTTTACTTGAGAAATGAGACATGCAGAAATGGGGACAATTGTGGACTTGCATATGCATTTGGAAACGTCAAAACTTTTGACATTTTCAAATCAATAACTTCATTGGCAAATGTTCGTTTAATCACCCAACACAAATCAAATAGCCATTGCTTATGTTTCCCTCTTGGAATTTTCATGTAAATACTACTTTGAAAGTGAACGCACATTCTCTCTCTTCCTTTTTTCTCAGATTTTTTTTTTTTCACTTTTTAAAGTTTATTGAATAATGAATTATAAATATATCAGAATATCAGATTTGGTGGTGATTAATGAACAGAAATAAAGATAGAATCAATTTCGTACTTAAAATTAGGATTGGCAGTCCGTCGATGGGCCACATTATTTATTAGAGATGAAATATTTTGCCAAGTTTTTATTAGATTTTTTAATTGAAATAAAAAAAACATTTTGAATTTTTTATCTAACGGAAGAGTTCGATATCTCAATCATGAAGTAATAAGTCTAGACATATCATATATAAATTAAATAATGTAAGATTATTTTTTTGAGATTTTTGAAAATTCTATCGACAAATCATTAAAATCTTCGACTGTCTTACGCTCTTATAAAAATACACTATATTGATTCAAACCTAAGATCTGAAATTTAAATTAGGAATTCTACACCACCAAATCATACTAATGTCAATTTACTAAATTGACCCCACAAAACCCATGATATCAATGAATGCGGCCATTGTCTTGTCACCTCAGCAACGGTCAAATTTTCTGCAGCTTGACATGCAATCAAGTAAAGCCAACCTTTTTTCTTTTTATTTTTTTATTTAATTAAAAAGAATCGAGAGAACAGCAAGCTATGTTTCCAATACAAATATAATGATAGCTCAACTGACCCAGGTCCCCAGCTGCAGCAAAACATTACAGCAGCTTGTCACAAGTCACGACCAACTTTATGCCCCTCAAAATAATTATTAATATTTTTTTTTTAAAGGTTTTTCACAATTGTTGCTTTCCAGTGAGGAAACTTATTCAATGCAACATAACCCTATCTAAGAAATTTTTTATTTTTTTTTGAGAAAAGTTGAAAACCCTATAATTAAATTATTTGACCCGAACGTAAGTAGAGTAAATAAAATCTCTGATTATCTCAGTCTCTTATAAAAAAATATATCAACTAAACTCGAATCAAGATTTGACAATTAAATTTTAAACTAATTTATCATCAAACCATACCTTTTGAGGACCATATAATTACAAAATTTTTACATTTTATGTATATTGTAAAATATTTTTGATGTAATCATTTTAAGTGAGAGCACATGTGTATTAGTATATTAGATTTCATGTTTGAGATTGAGAATCCTCTCTCAAATGCTATGTTTGGATAAATAGAATGGGGCAATTTATAATGGAATGTAACTCAATGAAATGTAAAAAATTTAAAATTTTTTCTTATGTTCTCTTAATGTTCTGACCATGTGCGGAATTCAACAACCACTCTAATCTACGAGATGTCAAAATAAATATAGTATAAATCAACAAGCACCTTTAATCTAAGTAGTTATAGGATAACACAATTTATGAAAGCAATAAAAAGTATCAACATCAATAATTTTATTGAAAATGAAAAACTTTTGATAGAGAAAAACCACCATGGGTATATAGACTACCAAACAAATCCACTAGAACGAGAAAACTTAGAGTGATGATATAAGACATATGGTGACAACTTCAACGACTCAAATACTTTTAGATTGTAATAACTCGAAGAACTCCCCGAGTACGTACCAAGTGACCTTCTTCAGAACATCTGAAATCTCTGAGTGGATTAACTATGCGAACTCGCAACGACAGAACTCTGACTACCAATATTCATCCTTTAGATCTCTGAAAGCTTAGGAAATTGGATTAGGTTGTTTTTTTAAGCTGATGGTTTCCAAATAAAAGTCTTACCAAAGCAAATAAGACAATGCATTAATGAAGTCTTGTAGGTTGATAGTGAGGAAGAAACAAAGTACATGTTGGCTCTCATAATATTATTTCTTCAATTGGTTAAAGTGGCTAAGTGTTTATTTAAATAGGTAGGGAAACCTTGTGCAAAACTGGCTCAAAAACACGTCCAAAATAACTCATTTACTCACAGTCGTTCAAATGCCACAAGAACTCGTGATGAACGCTAGCAGTTTTGTAATGCCGTTCGAATGTCCTAACGAACGTACAACGAAGCCTCTTGAAGATTTTGTTTTAACCCAATGATGAACATGACTTGAACGTTTGGTCTTTGAAAGCTTTTGTTCGAACGTCCACTCAAATGAACATGAACGTAGAGTATTCGAACCCAAACAAGAACGCACCACTAACGCAACCCTCACAGCTTCATTTGATGTCGTCCAAATACTTTTCTAATTACACCAGATCTTCAAGACTCATTACAACTTAATTGAACTTATTTTGTGATAGACATTGCCAATAAACATGGAACTAACAATTCCCCCCTTTGGTATTATGTGACAAAACCATTAAAAAAAGACTATGGTAAAAATAAAATAGCCAACTGCCCACCATCAAGACAATGACTTATTACAATATGACTCGATCTAATTATTAAACAAATAGTTGAAATGGACGTCACCACAACCACTAATTCTACTCACTTGAAACATCTGTAAACAATAAGATACATGTGAAAAGAAATGGAATATAAAGAGCAAATAAACCAAAATTAAAAATTTTCATGCATTAAAAAAATGGTGCTTTATGTTGGAATTGGTGTTTGGAGTGTCAATCTGAATTATACATTTTATTATATATTAATAAAATAACTACGTTTTCATTTCATACCTTATTAATGGTATTGTCATTATACGTATTAGATTGATGTATAGATATGCTAAGTATGACATCGACCTTAGAATAGTCTTGTAGAAATACTGGACACTAGGTGGTTCGACATTGGGATAAGTATTACTATTATAAACTATTCTTAAAGTAAATATTCCTAGTCGTTGGTTTTAGAATACGATCAAATTCTTATAACCTAGAAGACTAACATATGTCATATATTGAAATTGGAGTTCCAATGGTTTAACCCGATGTACCATGAGTTTTGGAAACTCGTATAGACGTGTGGGTATTGATTGGATCGAATATTGAATGACTCTCTGGTGATTCCTAATAGTTGGAAGTGTACACCACCGTCAATAGGAATCTC
>SKCR01007455.1:0-35982 GCA_019454045.1 Zanthoxylum bungeanum | reverse complement strand
GTCACTCGTCGTCGGTGATTGCCGAATTCGATGTAGCTATCATCGTTAGTGTCACTCGTCGTGTGGTAGATTGGGAACGACTGATGGATTCTCTTAATGTCGCCGCAAAATTTCTCAGAAATGATAGACGATCTGTAGAACCATCTACTAATAGGATTTGGAGAAGTAAAATCTCAGTCGATTGGAGTACTACAGGCAGCTACAAATTTGAGTTGGAGAAAGAGACGACTATAGATTTGGTGAAATGTCTGATTTGGGGGTTAGGGTTTGTTTTTTATAACTCGGTCATGAGATGTTTGGTTATCAACATAAGACAATTCTTGGATAACATCATTTCACCAAAACGCATTGAGTATTGTCGTTCTGGAAAATCATTAGTAGAAAATATAGTTATATATCATTTCTCTTACAACTTTGATGTTTCTGAAAAAAAGACAAAAATCATCATCATTCCATAATAAAATAAAATAAAACGCTTCCTTATCACTCTGTGTTAGTGTCTCGGACTCGGAGGCCGGAGCAAATAAAATAAAATAAAATAAAAATAAATGAAAGGTAGTGTAGGGCTCGCCATGGATACCGGATCGAGTCTCTGATTATTATTTAGAATGAATAATTATATTGAATTTTGATTAGTATTTTAAATTGAGACGAAAAAATATTTCGAATTTCGAATTAAATGATACAGAATTTCAAATCCAAATTCGAGATATTTTAAATTAAAATTCAGAAAGAAAAATTATCTCGAATCTCAACCATAAAAAAAAACAATTAAAATTTGAGATTTTATGCATGAGAGAGTTTCTAATTTCTTCGTACGGGAGTTAAAATATATTTATAACTTATCGAGGAAGGGCTTGAACCTTCAAGCTTGTGGTTAACAGCCACACTCTAACCAACTGAGCTACTTCAACTTGCTGGTCATAGTATTTTTTATTTTTTGTAAGATCAATGTAGCATGATTTCAGATCTGAATATCTGATTTTACTATTAGTTTATCTGGTTTATGTTTGCTTAGAATCATAAATTGCATTCGAGCCTAGAAGCAGATTTTGATATTGATAATTGTTGAGGAAAATATCTCACATCGGCTGAGATAAACAATTAAACTCAAAATATAAACATTGGACAATCCTCAACTCTAAAGCTGGCTTTTGGGTTGAGGTAGGCCCATGAATTTCAACATGGTATCAGAGCCACACTCATGCACGGGTGAGCCCACACTATCTGTCCACGTGACATGAACCAGGTAAAAGACCGATTTGCATGTGAAGGGGAGTGTTGAGGAAAATATCTCACATCGGCTGAGATAAACAATTAAACTCAAAATATAAATATTGGGCAATCTTCATCTCTAAAGCTGGCTTTTGGGTTGAGTTAGGCCCATGAATTTCAACAATAATTGAAGTGTCAATTAAATATAAGAATTACTATTAATTTCTTTATAGCGTTATGCAGCATCTTCATTCATCCTGCTAAGAAAGCCAAGAAGAAAATTCTCCGGCGTTACTTTCCCGGGCATTACAAACGAGTAAAAGATAAGACGATAACTAAGTATGTGCATTTACATTTTAGACCACACTTCCTCAGTCCTAAAACATGTGACCTTGTGCAGGTGAAAGCAGAAACTCTGATTCTTGAAGGGGACCAAAGGACATGATTTGTCACACTGCTGAATAAAAGAGAAATGCACTTTTATCTCCTTGCTGTCGGAAGCCGTGGCATCGGCAAGATTACAAGGTGACACTCAAAATACTTGAATTATCAGAAAGTTCAGTTCAGTATCGAATCCAAATCTACTACGGATACCAGATTATTATCCGGGAATATTCTTGGGCAGTGCAAGTGACTACTAGATGATTTCAGTGGGATTCTAATTATCTCATAGCAAAAGCAATTTCTGCTCTCAACAAACAATCAAACTAGACAATACAACATTTCTCTTGTATTACACCACAAGTTATCTAAAAATTAAAACCTGAAGAAATAAGAGAGAATGGTTTTTTGGCTACTTGGGTTCAACTTTAGCAGAATGCGAGTATCCCATACTGTAATCAAAGGCATCACTGTTGTTGACATCCTTCTGATTATTACTAGGCAAAGCATCACCATAGATTTGTTTAATGACACCTTTTGAAGAACCTAAATCTGTAGCAGATGAAGATGCTGAAGTTGAGTTTGTGTTTATCCCCTCATTCTGTAAAAGGGTTTCTATGGCCTTGACCACATCACTCATTGTTGGCCTGTCCGCGGCTGATTCTTCGACACATTGCATTGCCAATTCCAGAAACCTTCTGAATCCTACAAGAACATTGTTTCTAATTGTTGGATCCATCATCTCCCTCAAGCCATAATGCTCTTCATCATTCCCATTCATAGCTGTTCTTACTTCGCGGACAACATATTTTCCCTTCTCAATCGGTTGCCTAGCCGTTATAAGTTCTAGCATAACCACTCCAAAACTATACACATCGCTCTTCTCAGTTAGTTGTTGTGTCATGTAATATTCAGGATCTAGATAACCCTGCAATCTCATACATCAATTTGCAAATATCTAGTGTGAGCAAGATTCAATCATAATAAATAAGAGATGTGGATTGAGTATACTCACCAGCGTGCCTTTGACTTGAGTTGAAACATGACCTTTTGAACTGTCTGATACAAGCTTAGACAGGCCAAAATCTGCAACCTTAGCTGTTAAGTTCTCATCCAATAGTATGTTAGTGGATTTAACATCTCTGTGAATAATTGGAGGATTTGCAAGCTCATGTAGGTAAGCTAACCCCCTAGCTGAGCCTAGACCGATTCGAAGTCTCCTTTTCCAGTCAAGAGGAATGCCGGATCTCCCTGCGAATCATTTTTTTTATGCAAATAAGTTGTAGGCTGCTGAAAAATGGACAATCTGCTGAGTTCTTTAGACAATGAAAATGAGGATCAACTAACCAGAAAGGCTCTCCCTGAGTGTTCCATTGGCCACAAATTCATAAATCAGCACTTGTTCTCCTTGCTCAAAGCAAAATCCCACGAGGCCAACAAGATTCTTATGATGAACACGCGAAAGCAATTCAATCTCTGTCTTGAACTCAAGCCCTCCCTGCATTGATCCTTGCTGAGCTCTTTTAATGGCCACAATTTGTCCATCAGAAAGCATTCCTCTATAGACCTAGAGAAAACAGAAAAAAGATCAGTTACCTGAAACTTAGCCAAATTTCAGAAACATCTAAACAAAAAAAAGAATATTTACCTTCCCAAAGCCTCCAGAGCCTATCTCATTACTTTCTGAGAAATTATTTGTGCACTTTTTAAGTTCATCATAAGAGAACCATCTTGCTCCCTTCAATTGAGGTGCACCACCACTGTCTTTGCCGCTTGGTGCCCAGGATGCTGCAAAACAGAGAAATCAAACGATATGATCCTAAAAAATTTCTCATGTTGGCAGCTCAGCTGCGGCATACTGATTTTTGCATCTCAATTTACTCAATCAATAGAAAAAATAATCATCTGAAATGTTTATTACCAAATGGTTTGCTCAATCCAATCGCTCTTTCTGCTCGTTTCTTTTGCCGAATAGCATATACACCTAGTCCCACCAGGCCTAAAATCAGAATTGCACCTCCACATGCTATTCCAGCAGCAGCTCCTGAACTGATAGAATTTCCTCTATGTGGGACTAAAACATGTATATACATTTTTTCTTGTCAGATCAACATTCTTGATGCTATTATATTCGTTGGTTGTAATAAAGAAGAGATTCAAGTTACCTTGAAAAGGATAAGGAGAAGCAATGAAATAGTAGGGACCAAATTCTTTAGGAGGCTTGTAGGTTTGATTACTCAGTTCAAATCCTATCCTTTGAACTTCTGATCTGTTAAAATATTTTGCACCAGAAGGAAAGAGTGCAACCTGAATCTGAAGATAGTCGTCGATATTGAAGAAAGGATTCTGAAGGAAAACTGAACCGGGTGTGAGGCTTAATTTCACCCACAGACTCATTTCCAGTGTGTGAAACACTGTGACATTGGACAATTCTCTGAAGGATGGTCCTCTGAAATACATTGTTCCTTCATATGGATAGGCACATTCACAACTCTGAGGGCTAAGCCTCTGATCAGGAGGACATGACTTACCTCCACAATTAGCCAAGCTTGTAGAATAGGCCTTTGTATTTTGTTGCTGAAGCTGGCAGTAAGTAGTATTTGCCAGAGCAGTCGTACATACTGGATTTCCAACAAGTCTGAAGTTGCATAACATCACTTGACAAGTAAGAACAATGGCAAAAAGACAACAGACTTTCATTTAAAATGAAAATTAAGGCTGATGTCTCACATCAATGAATAATTTTTGTTTCTTGAATCCATTGTTATTGCAGAAATTTGGTTGTTCTGCAAATCAACAAGTTGCAATGATGGACCAACAGCCTTTCCCATGTCCAATGTGCTATTGAAAGCATTGTTTCTCAGTTTCCTGCAATGATTTTTCAAGAATGAAAATTATTCTTGAGAAATTTTCCTTCCCATAATCATACTTCACCAGAAACTTACACTTGCTGTATCTGCGGATAGCTGAAGAGTTTTTCTGGAACAAGACCCTGAAGTGATGCAAATTCAACAATCCTGTGGAGCTCCTGAATGAGATTGGATTCGAAATATTTTGGGGGTATTTTTCAGGACTGTAGATTGTAATCTGTCTGATAGAAGACTTACAGAGTGGTGAGTGAGGGTAAGGTTGAGAACCAAAGTGGAGCTTCTGTTGGATCAAATGAATTGTTGCTAAGATCCCTGTGATTATATTATAACTCGTGGATCAGTGTTTCTCTATGGAAAAACAATAATTATGCTGAGAGTTAACTGAAATCGGTGACTCCAATGTTATGAAACTCACACATAATTGAGGGAATTCATTTGGCTCAAATCTGGAAAAGGGCCTTTTAGGTCATTGTGAGCTAAATTCCTGAAAGGGAACATTTGTATCATGAAATAATAATGTAACAAAATCATTGCCACATTTGCTTAAAAAACAAATACTCACAATTCATTCACATTTGTGAGGTTATTGAGATTTGCTGGGACTTTGCCTGTCAAAGCATTTCTATCAAGCCGGCTGTTGAAGATGCATAAAGTTTTCAGTTGAAAAAAAGTAAGATGGGTGGTCAAGTAAATGGAAAAAGGAGAAGAAAAAGATGAATATGAGGAGATTTTTTACTCACAGAACCTCAAGAGTCTGAACATATACTAAACTTTTAGGGATGTTCCCAGAAAGTTGATTTCCATCAAATAATCTGATATTCAAGAACCAAAATCAGTAAGAAAATGAAACAAAAGTAAAAATAAAACTTGAATGATGGGTGGGACTTACACATGTATCAGTACCATGTCAGAGCCAAAAAGTTGTTCGGAAATGGAACCCGAAAGCTTGTTTTTATTAAAATGGCTGCAAAATCCATGAAAATAAGATCATTCATACTTCCTTATTTTCACTTTGAAGATGATCTAAGATGCAAAGAGAGAAAAAAAAAAGGACTCACAAATGTTTAGCATTTTTGAGTTGATCCAATCCTGGGGAGCTTATTGTTGAAACCGGAATTGATCCTGTCAGCTGATTGTCTGCGAGATCGAGCCAGTAAAGCTCGGAGAGCTTACCCAATGAAGGAGGAATTCGGCCACTGAAGTTGTTTGAGTTCAGTGCCCTGGAAAAACAATGTAGTTTTTTCTCAATAAAGTGAACAGTAGAAAAGGAAAAAATTCACTATATTGACCTGTTAAGAGTGATTCTTACAAGAAAGACAAGTCTGCCAAGTTTCCAATTTCATCAGGAATATTACCAGTGAAACCACAGCCAGCTAGAATTCTGAAACATGGAAAACACAAGCACATGTAGTTCAATTCAACAAAACATAGAAAGTATAAAAACAAATTAGTTCTGTATGAAGTTTCGCAGATTTGTCTGAGAATAAAATCTTACAGGATATTCAGCTTCTGGAGATCTCCTATTCGCGGAGAGAGGGAACCTGTTAGGCCTCCATTGAATGACAGGTCCCTGGAAAAGAAAAATGAATTCAACAAGCATATATGCTGCAAAATTTCAGGAAATTTTGAGAAGGGTACTAACAATGATCTCAATTCGGTGAGGCCTCCAATGTCTCCACTGAGTCTCCCGGTGAGTCCCATAGTTGATAATCCCCTGAAAGCATATTGTATATGTGATAAATGAGTTTCTTCTATTGAATATAATGTTGATTTTTTTTTTTTTAAAAAAATCCTGAAATATAGATTAGTACTTACAATGCAGTGACCCTGGAATCTTTACAAGTAACTCCTTCCCAGGATCCACAAGGATCATCAGAATTTTTCCAGGTTGGTGGTATATTTTTCCATGCATCCTTCAAAGATTGCAGCGCCGCAGCTGCAAAATTACATAATCATAACTCAATAAACATATGTACTATACGTATACTATTAATTTTCTTATACAAAATGACATTTAATTAATTACCATCGCGGGAATCTGTAGCACTAGAGATGATATGAAATTGGAAGCTAAACAAAGCTATGAAGATTAGCAATCTGAATTCAGCCATGCCTGCTAAACTTTCCTCTTCAGGCTTTGCACATTAAAAACAACTCACCATGAACAACCAAAAAAAAAAAAAATCAAAAGATTCAAGAACCCTTTTGGCTACTTTTTCTTCTCTTTTAGTTAGTTCTTTTACTTGATTTGCCTTGTCTTCAAAGTCAATCTAACCATCTCCACTAACTTGCCATTTTGCCATCATCATCATAGCTTTTTCTTCACATTTTCCTTTTTTCAGATATCTAATTAATGCGTGTGCTACTTTGGTTTCTTCTTAAATTATCATTTTCAGGCAATCATTAAACAAATGGAAATTTTTTTAACGAATGCTCCGCCTGCAACCAACAACATTGAATATATATTAATGATGTGTTGTTATTAAACTATGAGGCAAAAGTTGTCCAATGATATTCCCCGAGTCTGGTTCAAGCAAGAATGCTACACTTTTTTCATTCTTCATTATTAGCATCATTATTCGGATAATAACATCTAGATACCTTATTTTATTTTATTTTTCAAGAAGGTCATAGTTTATTCATTTGTATCAAATAGGCCCCATGCCATATTAAAATGACCCAATTGCTCTATATATTATATATTTTGACCTTTTAAATGTAGTGCAAATTCCGCCCAATGTACATAAATTTTTTTTTTGAAAATTGCATAGATATTCTTTATATTTTGTTGACATTCTAGTGTTGCGTAAATTATTAAATATCATAAAAAAATCACTTGAAAGTAATAAAATATTCTCGATCAATAAGTAAGTTGATTATTAAATTTCAGATAATTGACTGTATTAATCGATAGTATGATAGAAAACCTGATTAGAGTTTTCTTATTTCTCACCTTAATTTGAGATGACTATGTAACTGTATTTGTTGGGGGGCAAATTTATGATATTTTTGAAAATTTGTGGAATATTTAAATAAAAACACATCTCATGTAACAGTAGAAGTTATTTCAGTCATTTCTTTTTCTTTTTTTTTTTTTTGAAAAGATTTCAGTCATTTTTATAAGAGCAAAAATTCTATGTGATACAAATGAATAAACTATACCTTATTTGAGAAATCATGAAAAATCAGAGATATAGATGTAATCACCCCTATTATTATTATCTTTTCCCACTAAGCAATTCAATATCATATAGTTGTATAGTGGTTGTAAATGGGTCCTACTTGGTTATAAAAATTTTCCGGGAAAATGAAAGAAAAGAAAAGAAAAATAGGGATTGACTGAAATTGTGAGCTGGGATGAGGCCTCAAGACAAATGAAAGAGGTTGAATAAAAACAACTTATAAAAAGATTCTCGAGTTTTGTTTTTAGTATTTTGTGTTAGAAATAATGTATTTCTTGTAATAGCTTAAGGCAGTTGAAGATTTTACTTGTTCCGTTTAAATTCGGATTGAGTGATTTGACAACGGGATTTAAAAAAAAGAATATTAAAAATAATGATGTATTTTTAAAATTGATCAATCACAACTTGAGCTTGAGAGAGCATACTTAATGTAATTCTTTTGGGTGAATTTATCAAAGTTGATTGAAATGGTCAAATTGATGAATTACATTAAGTTGACAATAATAAATATTGAAGAAATATATGTAAGATACCGCATCGAATTTATAACTTCGTTGACAAGCAAATATATATTAATTGTGTGTTCAATTCGATATTTTAATGGAACCTATTGATTTAGTTTAATTTGACATTATTATTATTAAATATTAAGTAATAACATTTCTTGGTAGTTGCTAATTCATTGAGCCTGTGTTTATTTCACATGGAGATCTCTAAGATTAAGCTTTTATCCATTTATAATTCATAAATCTATCCATGATATTGCTTTTTGCGTATGGGGATGACGTGATATACATAACCATGATAATTTTGTTGGATATTTTAAATATATAATACTATTCGATTGAAAATTTTATTAGTAGTTAGGTTTTGATGTTAAAAATATATAAACGAAATTGATTTAGTTAGTTATTATTTTTCATTATAGGAAATTTGAATTTTTATGGCCGGTTTTGGATATCCGAACAAAATATATAACAACAATTATTACTATTATTATTATAATTTCTTTTTAAAACGTTGGAAATCTCGCTGTCAAATCATCTGATCCAGACTTAAGAAGAACATGTAACCCCCGACTGTCCCAGACTCTTACAAGAATTACATCACTAGACTCAAATTCATGACTTGTCATCCAAATCTTAGGTTTTTTACCACTAAACTACACCCCTTAGGGACATTTATTATTATAAACTGTTAGAATGCATTCACCATTATTAGTCAATTAATGAGTTCAGTTTCTTAATTATTCTTGTAGCCTATTGTTGAAACTTTGAGAACATGATAATAGCTAATTTCTTAGTGGCTTAGTTGTGTGATTAACATACAAGGAAAACAAATATTATTTTTGTACAAAAAGATTACTCTACAAATTATTAAGTAACTGGAATTTTAGTAATTAAATAAATTTTGATTAATCTTAATGTTTTATAGTTTTAATCAAATATCGAATATCAGATATCCAATATCTAATATTTTTATTAGGTATTCAATATCCATATATTATTTTTGAGATATTTCAAATAAATTTATCTGTTCAAAAATTCGATATTTCGATCAGTAGTGATAATTCTCCTATTTAATTATGTTTATGAAGATTTGTAAACATACTAGTATACAATATTAATTCTTATTAAAAAGGATAGAATAATGTCCGGTGTTTGACATAAATGGAAATAAAATAATGATGATATATGTCTTCCATTTGTATTTGTATTTTTCTTTTTCTCATTCCCAAAGTTATTTCGGAACTTCACGGATTATTGGGAACTAAATTCTATTATCCTAAGTTTTCAAATTTCGATAAATAATTTTCAAATCCGGTCAATACCCGAAGTTACTCATCCCTAATTATTAACTATTACTGTTAACTATTACTGTTTTGTGGTTGATAATGCATGCAACAACTGCAACATCTCCAGGATCATCCTGGAGAGACTCCAAAAGCTGCAAATGAAAAGATGTATGAATGAAAATGGTGACACCGGGAGAATAAGGAAAAATTATATTATGTTTCGGGTGTATATGTCATCTCTCTCACAATAGCTGAGTCTCACAACTGTGTGGGACCCAATTATTGTGAGAGAGATGACATATACATCCGAAACATAATATACCACCTCGAAAATAAGAGGGTATAATTATTTATCCAAATGCTTCACATAAAGTTCTATTAATCAAAATTTATGATATTATGTTTTGTTTTTTCAGAACATCAACGAACCAAATACGAATTTGGGCTGTTGTGGTTTTGTAACCCTTAAAAGTAAGGGTGACAATTTGAGTTAGGATTCGCTTATTCGTTTGATTCGATTCGCTTTAAAGCGAATACAAATTTGAAAAAATGGATTCGTTTAATAAATTGGTCAATTCGATTCGATTCGTTTATTAAACGAATCGAATATGAATTTAGGCTTATTGATTCATTTAAGATTCGTTTTATTATTTTCGAATAATAAATGGATTCGTTTTATTCGGTGAAGATGGAAAATGCTCTCATTATAACGATGAGAAGCAATGAAGAAGAAAAAGGAGAAGGAAATGGGAGCAACGTGGAGTGGCTGTAAAATCTAAGCTTGATGAGTACAGAGAGAAAGCTTGATATGACTGGATTTGAGAATCTGAAAGCCATGGTAGAAGCAGAAGCTTCTATGCGGAGAAAGAGCAGAAAGATGAAGAGGAACAAGATAAAGACTCAGGATAATGAGACTGTATGTTGTTGTTGTTGTTTTTTTAATTACGGTTTATAATCTCATTTTCCTGACATGTTTTCATGTGAGAGGGATTACCTCGCTAATGATCTCAAGGTCAGAATTCTATCTTATTGAAGTTTATCCTTTTGTCTTTTCATTTTCTGCCCCTCTCATTTCTTATTGTATAGCTAACTGCAAGTCTTCGTATTGAAGTGGATTTTGCATGCTATAGAGCAGAGATAATTCTTTTCTTGTGGGCAGGAAATACAATGTTATGTTTGCAAGAGTTTCGGTCATCTCTGTTGTTTCAACTCCTCAAATATAGATCTAAAACAAGTCTACTGTTACAACTGTAGGCAGTCAGGCCACTTGGGTCCTGTAAGTCATTTTTTATGCATGTTTACGGACTTAGGAAAAGCTTGTATAATTGCTCAAGCATAATTAGCTATATATATATATATATATATATATATATATATGTTTATTTGAAAATGCTCTTGTATGAGCAGATTTAATTAAGTTAATTTGGAACATTAGAAATATTTTTGATATATATTTTGTATTGCTATAATTATATGATGATATATATATTGGCTAGTTTGAAAACATATATCATTACTGCATTAATTATTTAATTACATACGCATACATATTCCAAATTATGATTGCACACGTTACCATCATTTATGTATGTTAATATTTACTCTTGTTTATCTTCATAACATCATCATTCAGCTCTGATAATTGATTATTTATATAAGTAGGATTTATAAACTCTTCGTTTAAGTTTTATCTTGAGTTTTAAGTTTTTCATAAGTTTATATTCAAACTATTATGGCCATTTAATTTCATTATTATTATGTTTTTATATGAATGAATTTCATTTCAAAAAAAAAAAAAAAAAAAAAAAAAAAGTGGGCTGTTGTGGTTTTGTAACCCTTAAAAGTAGGGGTGATAATTTGAGTCAGAATTCGCTTATTCGTTTGATTCGATTCGCTTTAAAGCGAATACGAGTTTGAAAAAATGGATTCGTTTAATAAATGGGTCAATTCGATTCGATTCGTTTATTAAACGAATCGAATACGAATTTAGGCTCAAGTCTACTGTTAGTCTGTTACAACTGTAGGCAGTCAGGCCACTTGGGTCCTGTAAGTCATTTTTTAGGCATGTTTATGGACTTAGGAAAAGCTTGTATAATTGCTAAAGCAGATTTACGGTTGAGCTATATCACTATCATATTGAGTTTGTCTATAATAGGAATGCACAGAGTCATGTGAAGTCCCTGATGGAATGAAATCCCAATGATATTACGACACACGCAACATCTGCAACGAATGATTTAAGAGATTTCTAAATCAAGAGTGTACCATCCGATATATCCAGCTTCTTTGCATTTGGCAACGTGGGATGGCTGATATATAGGTAGTAGATATACAAGATTTGTTATGCCTAGTTAATTCGGATTACAGCTTGCTTATATATTACATATGCTTTTTTGAAAAGCTTCAAATTCTTTTTTGTTACAGCTCGAAGGGCCTTCTAATGAAATCTTTCTTCAAAAGCATTTTAAATGTTTTTTTAAGATGAAATTTGCTTTTATTTATTTCAATCAAACACAATTTTATTAGACAATATTTTTATCAACCGTTTCAAGAAAGCACTCGTGATACTTCTTAAAGTATTCCTGGGTGCCTCATGTTGTAGCCACCCACGATTGCTACATTGATTCCATAAATTTCTACAGAGCACATTTCATGATCTTGAATTACAGCAAAGAAACTAATTTCCCAGAAAGCACCTACAGATGTTATATTGCCAATGCGTTTGATAAACAAAGATTTGCTCTCAATTTCTCATAACAAACATCAAATCAAGATTACATTTATAGAGTTGGATTTGTTCAGAAAGCTAACATAAGATTGCACTTGCTTCAATTTCATTCAATTCAAGGTTCCTGAGGTTAAAACTAGAAAATGTATTACAAAGCATTCTTGTTATTTTTTTTAAAACAGAAATTAGTACAATTGTTTTCCTTTCAAATATTTCTTTTTCACACTGTATAATAATCATGTCAGAAAGGCTATACAGTCACCCACAAGACCAAAGTTCACATTATAAGAGCTGGATCATACTGGTCAATTGCAATGTAGGAGATTTGTATTCAGAAGTCACGGGGATGAGATTGTTTTACGAATTTAACCCTGCATATAATTTTTATTCGTTAACCAAACTTGTCAGAGAAAGAATGTTGATCAACATAATCCTTTGACAAAATTAACTCTCGAAAACAAACCTGCTGGCTGAGAATTTCTACTGCTACATTAAGATCGCCATCAGCAGCTGCTAGAGCAACTTCTACCTGAGTCTGAAACAAGCCCGGGGCATAAGCATTTGAATCCTCAGTCTCATTTTCATACAAGTGCATAATAATAGAATTGCTATTACATAGAAATATGTGTATAATCCTTGAGGACCTTGACCTACTAAGCTATCAAGTATCATTATTGTGAACAAAACTAATTCAAATTAAAAATAAAAAATAAAACAAATGCCTAATATTAGGAGAAAAAATTTACCTTATCAAAACCCATTGAAACAAGTTTTTGGATTTCTTCATCAGAGACAACTGAACCCTGCATCCATTGGAAAGGAAAACCAATGAAATGATTAAGAACTAGAAGAAACCTGAGAAAGGGGAAAAAATTGAACTCCAAATTTTAAGGAGAGAAAACCTGTTGGCCTGCAGGGCCTCTGGCAACTGCAGGATCCACAGCTGGCCGCCTGAAAAATGAACATGAACATGTTTAACAATTTATTAATATCGTAAAAATTACCAAAAAAAATCTCAATCAAGTCATTTATATGCTACCAGAAGCACAACGATGAAAAGAAAAAATTATGGCATTCATATCTAGAGGAATGTTAGAAAATCAATAAGCTGTACTTGGACCAATAAACAAGTTGTTCTTTGAGATGCAATGAAAATTTGAAATTTCTTGCAATACCTTTCATCTGATAGCCTTTCTCCAGTGTCAATTGCTGTCATATGGGAACGGTTGTCAGGGCTGCTATTATCCAGAAGTCTATCCTGTAGGTTTGAATCTGCATTTACAGGACTTATGCTGGAACCAAGAGTCCTTCCTCGGCCAGGGAACCGGCTATCTTCAGTTGGCTGCATGTCAGTATGAGGAGATTGGTTGATTGATGTCACCTTGAGTAAAGATTAAAGATTACAATGATTGAGGAATACATGGACAGCAAAACAAAAAGAGGAAAGTGGATGGGCCAACATTGCACTTTCCAGATAAAGCTAAGGGAAAATATGAGCAACAGAAACAGAAAAATCACCCACATCAAAAATTCTATTCCATCGTATTTTATTCTCATCTTTTAATGCATAACAACTTCAATAACCACAGTTAGTGTTACTTTCAGTGCACAATTAGTTCAAGAAACGTAACCAAAGCTGATCAGTCGATGGCATTCGAGGGCCGCATCTTTAGGTAAAAAGTGAAACAAAAGTAATGTACAACTTGAGTTGCAAAAATTGCATGGTAGAAATGGTAAAATTCCTGAACAGTACAAGTATATCAAGTAACATTACTCGAGGTTAAAATCAAATCAATATAATCCCTTTTAGGTGCCCAATTTGGCTAGATCAACCCAACTAACACATTATATTTAACATTGTGAAAAACACTCTAAAAGTTAACTGATTTAATACCTGGGACGATGTTTCCCTCTGTGGCATCCAAGAAGACAAGCTTCTCCAAATATTTCCAGAAAACAATCCACTAGCCAATAACAATCATCAGGTTAGATACCTTTAAGGGGTATAAAGTAGACCGGTATTTAGAGCTCAACGTTTACCTGGAACTTGTATTCTGACCAGAATATGTCGGGATGTAGCCGGAAGGATTTCCACCAGTACACAAGATAAATTTAGGCCTCCTTATGCAAGTGGACTAAAATGCACAGAAGAAAATATCAAACTTATTTAGAACTACATGTATGAAAAAGTAAAGTTAAAAGAAAATAAAAGTAATTAAGGAGGTGCATAACACATTTTAACACACAGTATAAAACCCCATATGTAATCAATCTCAAGTCAGTGCCTGCACGTGAATGTGTAGGGATTAGGCCATTAGAGCCAGGAAACTCAGTGCCGTTGGGTTTTAAGGAGGCAAGGATCCCCAAGTGTGGGCGAGCCTTGTGTCAGTGTGACAAGCACTAATCCAAAATGGAAAACCCACCAAAGTATCATAAAATCATTTCTTCTGTTTTCTAATTACTGTAAAGACTAGTAAAGTCATTGGAGATATTTTTACTACTCCTACCTTAACCAAAAAGCAAACAACTCATTTCATCCTAAGCCATCTAAAAAGCCAAAGTATCCAACCAATCCAATAAAAAAATGAAAATCAACTATGATCACAATCCAGTTCCATTAAAATACTTACAAGCCAAGAGGAAGCCTCAATGGAAGAATAGAAGGATGTTCCAGGTACAAGGAAGTTGAAAAAGCCATAGGTATCTGAAAATATAGAGCCAACAATAAATACTTTAAATGAATTCCTTAAATTGAATAGAGAGCAGATAATATTGTGATAGAAACAGTAGGAGTACGAAAGAAAAGAGGAAAACATACAAGCAAATCCAGACAAAATGCCACATAGGTGTCCAAGTAATGAAACGTTACTCATAAGAAGCTGGAACAGTACTAATAAGATCAACGGATACCTGAAGCATAATGTTCCTTTATACAAGCCACCTCTTGACTCTTGAGAAATTAAAAATTAATCAAAAAATGATCCTAAGAGCAAGTTATTGCATTTACCACTTAGCAGGCACATTGAAGAGACCAAACACACTGCAGAACAAAAAATTAAGCTGCAAGTCAGTTCATTGACAAAACAAAATAAATCATTACAATATCTACCAGATGAAAAAATACAAAGATTGTCTATGCTGTGACTTCTAGGATTGTGTGCACGTATGTAAACATGAAATCAGACCATAAAGTCAACTCCTTTCCCTTTTGTTTGTGTGTGTGTGTGTGTATGTGTGTGTGAGAGAGAGAGAGAGAGAGAAGCATTCAAGAAAACCAACCTCCTAGATTGGGCTCCACTTAAACTTGTCTCTATGACTATCAAAGAGAAAATAACTCCTGAGAACCCTATCGCACACTCATCCATGATATATGGAAGCACGTAAAATGGATTGTGGGCTACCAACAACGCAATTACAAGATGTAAGATAGCATTGCTGGTAGCCAACAAAATTATAATGTACAACATGCGGACGGATCCCATTATTCTCTCCAGTTCAGAACCCAAAGGAATCAAAGCCAACATGTTGAATAGAACATGTAGCAGTGAACCATGAAAAATAATGGAGGTATAAATCCTGTAAACTGCAAGATAAAAGAGAACAATTATTGACCATAGACAAAAATGAATCACTCTCTGAAGAAAAATTACACATATAATCTTCTTCTTAATAAGAAGCAATAAAGTATAATTATCTCGAATTAATTCTTAATTCCGGACTATATTCAGGTTTCAGCAATTCAAAGACATGTGAAAGTTAAAACAGGACAGCCAGATTGAAATAAAAAATGTAACTTGATCATCTGGAAGGCTTACAAAATGAAAATTTTGGGTTCCCAAATGCAAGTCATGCAGAGACCACGGTAGCCACTGCTTGGTCAAAGGCCGAGACTAAAAATTTACCAAGTGGCAAGTGAATAGAGTTCAGTTTTATCCCCTTTTTGAGGGTACATATTCTAGAATGAAAAAATACAATAAAAAATATTTATACAAGCAAGGCTGCAAGAACAATAAATGCAGCATTCGAAAGGATCCGGTACAGACAATTATTATCCCATGCGATCAAAAGGTACAAAAACATATGTTTACTGAATGCTATGATTGGGTAACATATATTCTATAGAATGGGACAGGCTCGTAGAAGAAACAACTAAAAACTATTATCATCATTCAGGAAGTATGCATCAGTAACTTATAACTAGTCTATTGACTATTTAGACCAGATTAAGTACACGTGTTTACTATCCTGAAAAAACCCACGACCAATGTTATTCTATCTCCAACAGATACTCCTCAGCTGTGAACTTAAGGTAATACTTGATTATAATTCAAAGTGTGAATAAACGCAGTTACCAAAGAAATGATTATTTCCGTGTTGGCATAACAATATAACTCGAGTGCAATAAAACAGATAAATGATAGATTGGAGCAACAAATCATGCAATTTACAGTAAAAGGACTTGCATAGTGTACATCCAGAATTATTCCTAATTATTCACACAATTCTCAAAATGCTATGGTCGTAACCAAACTGGGAAAAAATATATCCAACATGATCGTTACCTACTTTCGACAATATCATGGATAAGGTTCAGATATGTTTGAACCCACATATTTATGATTGTAAATGTATCATTTCTGTGACTGCGTAAATGTACCTTGAAACCGCGATATAACTGCAGATGGCAGGAAGCATATTTCATAAAAGGAATCATATCCAAACAAGAGGCAGATCAAGTAAACTGTCCCACAAATGATCACCACAGCAGACGTGAAGAATGGAATACTTTCCCACCACTGATTTACTCTAGTAGACAACCCCGCCTATACATCAATAAACACCAAGTAGAGATTCAAGTGACAAATCAATTAAACAAAGATGAAAAGCTGCAATCAATAGACATTCTTTTCAACCAAAAACACTGATAACCCCTCAACTCGACCAATCTGGTAATATATTAATTCTCAGTGGCACATAATTAGTGTTCTGACAGCATCACATACCAAAATTATCATTAAAAACTCCATATGGTTAAGGGTCTGTTTGGGATTGAGGTGTTGTGACTTTTAATTCACAGTTGCTGTGAATAACAAAATTACTCACTGTCAAGTACACATGGAAAGCCGTTGATAAATGTTAGGTACCAAGTAAAAGTGAGCGTTTACCAAACACTTTAGCTGATCCACTTTCAATACAAGGTAAAAACACAGCACTTACAAACCGACGCCAAAAACACTAAACAATTTAATATCCAACTTTAGCATTTTAAAATCCAAAACAAGCAACTAACCCTCACAGCAACTATAAACTCAAAGACAGTGATCAAAATGAACTAATCCTCGCTCCTCTTCATTCATTATAAACAAATTTCAATTTTATGCCCAGCTCATTAACTACAAGAATCCTCTTCAAGTAAGTACATCATTCACTTTCCTAATATGAACAGCAACTTAAATCCATAACATTAACATAAAGAAGTTCACATGCTAGAGATTAACATAATGAAGATAGATTTAGAGTAGGCGTGGCTTGGTGGTGTAAGGCTCAGAATTTGGCTTCCGGATCTGGGTTCGAATCCAGGGGTGCATTTTTTATAAGAATTAAGGGCAGCCGGGGTTTTACCTCTCGGTGGTTTCTCGGCGAGGTTCCAACGTTTTTTTTTAAAAAAAAAAAAAAGAAGAAGAAGAAGATAGATTTAGAAAGAACAACAGATAAGAATCATTAACTTTCATATCTCTACTTCTCTCATGCTTTCTCGGCATCCAAACAATCATAAAAGAAAGCACAGGTTAAACATAGAATCAAAGACAATTCATGATGATTCTTCAAATTATGAAACCCTAACGACATAGAGTTGCATGTTAGATCTAAGCTTACCTCGGAAACAATGTTCGGTCTCATTTTTAACGTCAGAAGAAGTAAATTCTCAGTGACAGTGTTTGAAAGTTTGAGCGAATCCGACGATCGTTTTATTAAGATAGAATCATAGAACATGGAATCTTGGACGATCCTTCAGCTCGAGATTTCCAAAATTAATCCTTAGTGACATTTGGGTCCTTGAACTTTAATTTTTCCCCTCAAATAAGGACATAGTTTGTTTATTTCCCAAATAAGCCCATAAATATATTTTTTTTTTGAAAGGGCCCATGATCATGTAGAACCCGCCGCTAAGGTTCCGGTTTGGAACTGAAACCGAACCGGAAGAAACCGAATGATTTCGATTCTTTCTGGTTCTGGTTAGGAAATCGGAATCGATTCCTTTCGGTTTGGCTAATGTTTCACCCCAGCCGAATCGGATGGTTCCAACTGTAGAATCGGGACCATACGATTCATTTGAACTGTAAGGTTCCACCGGTTCTAATCGAAATCATTACGGTTCTGGTTGGAATTGGCACAGGAACGACGGCCAATAGCCGTTGGGTCTGTGGCAGAGATCCGTTGAATGACTCCTTGTTAATTTAATTTTTTTAATTTTAATTTTTTTTTAATCTCTAAATTATCCTTAATAATATTAATAAAATAGCTAATTTTATAAGTAATTTAGGCATCACAAAACTAATTAAAAAATTATAAATATGGGTCATAAATCATTCTACACACCGAAAATTGCCATCATTCTATCATATATTCTCCAATTCTCTTAATTTTTTATTATCCAATTGTTTTAATTTTACAATTCTCAAATATTTAGGAGAAAATGACATCATATGATAACATCAATGTCACAACTCAATTGAGCTGCCAAAGTGTCGGTACACGAAGAATAAAAGTTAAGTCTCGATCTCCTAATATTTTCAAAATTTATTTTAATTTAGTTGACACTGAAAATGATGGTTTAAGAGTAATATGTAACTATTGCGGTGGATCTTACAAATTTATCTACAGCTATGGTAACAAAAACAATACTTGGATAGATATTATATCGTTGAAATCGGATTTGATACAACACAAACTCAAATGATCAGGTATGATTCATTTAGTGGAGGTACAAGTTCTTTACATTTATTTAAATATTTTGATGCTAAAAATAGAAAAGAATTTGCTAAATTTACTTGTATGATACATCTTTCTTTATATTTTGGTAAAAATCAATTTTTATTAATTATTGTCAAAATATTTTAAATCTCGTTGTCTTTAAAATGCTTAGAAACTCGACAAAATGATAAATTTTCAAATTATATAAAGATGGCAAAATTATTTTAAATGAATTATTTAAAGATGTTAAAATTTATGTTTATATTTGTTCTGATATTTGGAGTGATAATTCACAAACACACTCATACATGATTCATGAATATGGTTACTGTCACCTATTTGATACAAATATATAAACTTTACCCTAATTGAGAAAATATAAATATTTAGGAGCCCATATGTTATTAGTTATTAGTTATTACTCCATCCAAACTCGGGCGGGTAAATGGGTAATTTACTTCGATCTCAAATTCACAATAATTCCTCTTAAACTGATTTCAATTTTTTTTTTTTAATTCGTAATTGATTTCTCTTAATAATTAAGAAATTGCAAGGGTATGGGCATGTGAATTGTGACGAGTGACATTTATCTTTCCACAGGATTCTTATAATACATCATTGTGTGTGTTTTTGTAGGATCCTGTAAAATGTTACTTTTTTTATTCTATAAATTGATAGTTCTGAATAAAATTTTAATTGATTGCTATCAGAATTGGTAACGATTTTGAAACTTTATTTTATGAATGTTTGCAACTCTTTCGTAGTTAATTTGTACTCTTAAGCTTTTTAACGACTTGGTTTACATGCTGGGAAAACTTTTTTTCTTCAAGAAAAAGCATGCATTATGACAGAAAATAAATATTAAGATTACATTTATCTCATCGCATACAACACAGACGAAATTGCTTTCACTATAAGCATTGGGAGCAGAATATAATGGCCATGTTCACAATGATGGCAACTCACAAGTGAAAGCCTCCCTCCATCATCTTTCGTTAATTGCAGTTGAAACAATGCGTAATCAAATCTGCGGTCCATGATTCAAACATGTTAAGACATCTAAACCAGAGTGCAATCGTGGCTCGAGAAAAATTTAGTCTTGCGTATTCATTCAAATATGTCAACAAGGACATCACATATTAGCTATCCGCTTTCTATAACAAAAGTTTTTTTTCAAGAAAAGAAAGCATTAGGACTATGAATACGGAAACTGCAATGTTGATTGCGTTGGGTACCTTAAGGCCTGTTGTAGAGAGTAAGATGCACCTAATTCTCTTGCTCCCACCCTCCTAATCTCATTCCGGGGTCATAGTTTGTGAATAGTCGAAATTCATTTCCAAGTTTGCTAGAGTGCTGAGGTCTAAAACCACATGGATGCAAACCTAAGAGCTCAGCGGCCCTCTCCTTCTGCACCTCACCTGCAAGCAACACAATATAATCTATCTATCACAGTTACCATTAAAAAACTAGCTACAAAGAAAATCAATGTCTACCTGTGAGTAGAAGTAATTTTGAATCCCCTGGCCTTGAAAGAAAAGAAATCGTTTCAGTTACTTTCTCCAAACATTCCTTGCTCTGTCATCACAGACACAAGTGCAATCAGTTCATCAATTTCTACATACATTTATAAGCATGTGGATCCAAACTGACCATATGAAACACAAGATTCTCAGACCTACAACAAAGAATAGTTCCTCGCTGCTCGCTATATGCATCTAATCAAATTCAAGGTACAAAACTTGAGCTCATCCAATTGCAACATGTACAACTTTTTTTTTTGGGTAACCCATAAACCTCTCAGAGTTGGCAATATGCATCCGAGCATCAAAGGGATTCAAAACTCTAATTTCTCAATTTATCTTTTGAATATTATTTTTTATTTTTCCAAAATACGAAATGTCCTTGTCACAAATATTAACCACTATAATCAAATCCATAAGCATAATCACTGTATTAATTAATAAATTACCATAAATTTTTGTA
The DNA here is from genome assembly GCA_019454045.1 of Zanthoxylum bungeanum. Classification (NCBI taxonomy): domain Eukaryota; kingdom Viridiplantae; phylum Streptophyta; class Magnoliopsida; order Sapindales; family Rutaceae; genus Zanthoxylum; species Zanthoxylum bungeanum. Next base: position 14,853 of record SKCR01007455.1, on the reverse strand, counting down.
TCAGCAGCCCAATAGTATAATGTTGATAATGAAAAATAACAAATATCTCACCAAGTAAGGAGGATCTGCAACAACAACATTGAAAGTATGCTTGAGCTCCAACGGCAAATCTTCCGGTCGATTATAATCATAAAACGTAAAATCACTTCCATATTGCCCAAAACGCATGTCATATTCAAGTATTTTCGCAGACACATCAGGTCCAATTTTCTGTAAAATCAAATCATTAATTTATCAACTTTAATTCTTCAAAAATTAGCAAAATAAACAAACAAATAACCAAATAATCAATAATTACCTTTAAGTAAGCGTAGAGCGTGGGGCAAGCAATACAAGCAACGCGAGAATCGGAATCATAGCAAAGAGAGACGACTTCTTTAGCTACAGTCTCGGCCGTTACGGCGTCGTACCAGAACTGGCTCAGCCTCCAATCTTCTGACACCAACGCCACGTCATCTGATTCTGATTCTGTTTCTTTTTGTGTAGTTTCTACAGATCGGTTTTGTTCCGAAATAAATTCTTGTAGAGCTGCCAAAGCTTGAGAGCTTAGCGTCGGCCGGTCATTATCGTCTTCAACCTCAACGGCGTCGTTTTTGAGCTCCTCCATTTAGGTTACTGTTGGCTTTTGCTCGTTTAGGGAAAGAAGAAACCGGTGCGTTTGAGTTTGATTACAGATTGAGATGTGTTAAAAGAGGCTGTGGGTCGAGTCAAGGTCAGATAAAGTGAGCATAAAAAAAAAATGAAAACCCTAGTAATTTTGGAAAAAATAATTTTGGGGTGGAAATGTGGAAAACTTTAACACTTATTTTGTATTTGAGAAAGTGTTAAGGATTATGTAAAAATCTTTATCACTATTTTTATTTATTTATTTTTTAATTTTTTAATAAATATATTCAAATGTCTATTTAATAGTTGTAAATAAAAAAATTATGCTAATATTTATAAAAATTTATAAATTATAAATAATATAAGAACTTAAATGATATATATATATATACTAGTTTTTGCCCGTGCCTACGGCACGGTGTTACAGTATTTGGCCCGTACCTACGGCACGGTGTTACAGAATTAAATTATTTTATTTTTTAATTAAATGATGCCCGTGCCTACGGCACGGCACGGTGTTACAGAATTAAATGATTTTATTTTTTAATTAAATGATGCCCGTGCCTACGGCACGGTGTTACAGTATTTGGCCCGTGCCTATGGCACGTTGTTACAAAATTAAATGATTTTATTTTAACTTTCTATTTTTTTATTTGAAAATTTGAAAATTTTGACAATTTCCATCAATCAATTCACTCTCTTTCCTCCAATTACCAATGAAATGATCTGAGCCGTTAATTAAGCCACATAAAGAGAGCCGTTGGATGCACTCTCTTTCCTCCAACACCATTGTGCTTTATAATATAGATATATATATATATATATGTGTATATAGAATATGTGTATACACATATATGAACTAGATAAAATGACAAAAAAATATGAATTTCAGTATCTCATATAAATTATGATTTGTGTAATAGATAATATCAATTTTTTAAATATGTATGTTTAATATATGAATAAAGTAATAGTTTAATTTATATATTTTTCAATAATTTAAATTTATTTATTATTCGGGATTCGAAACTCCTTAGAATACCCTTTTATTATTGGGGATCTCAATCCCTTTTCATTCAAAAATTATGAGGGGAATGGAATATGACAGAGACATCTTAAGATTGTCGAGGAAGGATATGAGAATGTCGATCTCTTCTCATCCCTTCACCATTACCAGCACATCTCTGCGGTTGAGGCGATTAACGAGTGCTTAATTAAGGATGGTTATTTAAGTGATTAATCATATAGATTTTTAACCGTTTTAAACCGTGAAATTCAGGCGACTTTAACCCATCACTGGATATTCAATTTAAAAAGAAAATTAAAATCGTGTGATTTTTTTTTTTTTTTAGGATTTTAATGAATAATTTTATGTATTGAAAAAATGATCGGTTAGAAACCATGAAAATGAGTGATAATATACTTTTATTTAAATAAATTATTATCGGTGTAATAACACAATCATCCTTAATTTATTATATTTTTATATGTAAAACTATTCATATTCATATTGTCTTTAGCTTGGCTAAAAATTCTTAGATTTTTTTTAACATAAATGAATGTTGTTTTTAGTAATTATTGGAAGATATAAGAGATAGTTTGATTTTATTTTTTTTAATTGACAACCATGTGAAATCTCAATTTTATCCCAATTATTTCCAATTAGATCACAAATCGCTGTTGGAGCCATATACATCAAATTTCCAATTAAACTGCCCACACAAAACACAAACTACACTTTTTTGAAACTAATTATTGTTTATTTTTTATTTTTAATAAACGCATCTACTAGTTCGAATATTAATACCTATTTCTAAATATTTAAATAGAAAATCAATCTACAAGTTTCCTCTTCTTATTACTACTGGAAAATTGATCTTCCCCCTCCCTGCCAACCTGACAGCCCCCCCTCCCCCTTGTCTCCTTGTTTATTTACTAAAATACCCTTATCAATATTTGCAATGACTTTTTTTTTAAAAAAATTTTTTTTGAAAGTTTACACATTACACAATTTATATATATTAATTTTTTAATTATTTTTTTATTTTATATTTTTTTTATTTCTGTTAATAAATATTACAAATTTTTTATCTATTCATTTATTTTTTTGATTCATTTTAATTTAATTAATACTACTTGTGTATAAAAAAATATAATTTAAACAATATAATTTTTTTTTATTTTCGAAAAAAAAAAAGAGGAAGTAAGGATCGTCCCCAAGGGGGACCCCCTTGGGCCTGGACGATCATATCGTCCAAGATCCCTTTGGACGATATGATCGTCCAGGGGACGATTTTTTTTTTTTAATTATTTTATATTATTATTTTTTAATTATTTCAAATTTATGAGAAATATTTTATAATTTTTTGATTTTTGTTAATAAAATTAATTCATAAAATAAACATAGATTAGATTAATTCATAAAATAATTTTTTTGATTTTTTGATTTTTCTAATATACATGAAAATATTTTTATAATGTATAAGTAGTGTTAAATAAATTAAAAAAGAATCACAAAAATTAAATGAATAAATAAACACAAAATAAATAATAATAAATCTGAAATTTGTAATATTTATTAAACAAATAATATATATAAAGAGCAAAAAAATAAAAAAATAACAAATTTAATTAATAAAATAAAATATATATATATATATATATCAATATATAAAAAATTGAGATATATTGACTAATTGGAAAATTGGATTTTTGAGAAATGAATAAATAAATACAAAATAAATAATAATAAATCTGAAATTTGTAATATTTATTAAACAAATAAAATATAATATATATATATATATATATAAAGAGTAAAAAAATAAAAAAAAATATAAAATAAAAAATTTATATATGTTATTTTTTATTTATATATTTATATATATATCAATATATAAAAAATTGAGATTTATTGACTAATTGGGAAATTATATTTTTGAGAAAGAAAGAGGGTATTTTGGGAATTCCATGGGAGACAAAATAAAAAAAAAAATGTCAGGAGGGGGTGATGATAAGCCCTCTTACTACTGTCTACTGCTAACACTCCTGGGCTCTGAAAGTGATTCCATTAGCTGCCATGCCAAAGCCTTGTCCATGTCCATCCATTAGCTGCGGTAGCATAGATTGTCCTTCCACTCCGAAACAATATTGGGATCGGCTTCCATCATTGCCAAAGTCTTTTCAATTCCATCACCATCAGTGGCCATTTTCTTCCATTTCGTCCATCAGACTGTCAAGTTTCTCATAATTTTCAGTCTGATAATAAACATTCAGCATGGAATTGTAATCTTCTGTTTTCATAACCAATCCCAGATCCCACATGTGCTGCATGAAGTCCTTAAAGTCCGAAAAAAATGATTTGACGGTGAGATTTTCAATAATTTCAAAAAAAACAAGAATAGCAGTTGAGGAGAGCAGTATGAATCTCATGCTCCTCTAAATCAAGAGGCTGTGCCATTAAAAATGCACCTATAAAATTCACATCAATTCAAGTTGCAAAGGAGAACCCAATACAAATACTTTGAATCGTCATCCTATTCATCTTGCATAACAGATACTTAAAATACAAATACTAATAATAATTAAAATAAGTAAGCCTAAGAATCACTTCCATATTGTTTCACACAAATTAATATTTCAAAAGATTCTATTTCGTCTGATGTGTCATGTAATTTGGGATGAAACTTTTAAGATATTATTATTTAGAAAGTGAATCTCTTTTTGCTCCACGTTTGGGAATTTGCTTTTGAGATGTCATAAATTTACATACACGAGATGTCTCGGATGGTGTTTGTTGGTGGTTTAGTGTCATTAAATAGAAAATTAACATGTAAATAACAATTAAAATCAGAACTCAAAATTTCAGATCTACTTTTACATGCAAGAACTCTAATACTTTGAGAATGAAGAAAACCTGGTAGAAATGACGAATACAGTGGTCCAGGTCGAGAAATATCTTTGTCCTTAAGAATTTATCAGCCCCGTCTCGGTGCTCTACGGGTTTTGTGGCTAATGTTCTCCCAGAATAATCCGTATTCCTCTTGTTCAAGTGGCACTCTTTAACAAGATCTTGAACTTGGAAATGGAGAGAACTCTCTCTTTACTCAAAACGAAAATAGTGAGACACAAGACTTTTTCTTAATCTAGATAAATTCATATGTCTGAAAATCAACATGGAGGCCTCATTATAAAGGCATGCAATGGTGCCTTAAGGGCACCCGTTGAGTTGAGGTGCAACCCTTCAAAGGATTATACCCCTTCGATGCATCTCTTAGAGCTTATAAACATGTTATTCTCAATTGGATGACATGTTCCTGTGGGGTATCATCCAAGGGACATGTCCCTCATCCATCCAAACTCTATAATTAGAGAATTTTCAAGAGTGTTCATACACCAGTGTTGTTTCTAGTTTAAAAACAAATGCCATTGAAGTTAGAAGGCAAAAGTTTTGTCTCAGTTTCAAGTCCAATGTTGTCACTCTTTCTACTTGTATTAAATGAGTCCCAAAGAGAGTAACAAACAACAGTGACCCTATTATACGAAAATACAATTCAATACATTACACTGCTGAGATCCGACTGTCCGACATTGACTTTTGAGCATCAAAATTGGGTATAACAGTAATTTCAGTGGCGAAACTGGGTAACTGACATATTTTTGCAATAAATAGAAAAGTTATTTCATTGTTTATAAACCATAAAATTGGGATCTAAATACGTATTATTTATTATATTTTTTTACATTCTCGAACGAAGGCTCCTCCTTTGGAGTAAATCTTTGGTGCAACGGTGGTATGGATGACGTGGTACCACCAACCAATTAAAAAATAACATATTTAATTTTTTTCCTATTTTTTAGTTGTTTTTTGACATTTTAGCACGCGTGGCAAAGGATGATTGGCTTGTTGCATGGATGACGTGGTACCACTGTTGCACCAAAGATTTTCTCCCTCCTTTGGGACGAGGTCGAGGTTGAGGATGAGGTTAGGGAACAGGGATGGCAATTTCAATTGATATTTTTGACACGAGCTAATAATTATCTTTAAAAAAAAATCTGATGTGTGGTTTATTCGATAATTAATAGATTGAGGATATGAAATTAAGTATTAGACTGTTGCAGATATTAGTATTGAATATTTGTCGGTCGTCCAATAATTAAATATGAGATTGTATAATTTATTTGTGTTGAAATAGATATTTAAAATTGTGTTGAATTATTGATGTTATATGATAATTATATTGAAATTTACAAATTTACATTGAAACGAACTAATTATATCGAATATTATAGATCAATTAGTATATTTCTAATTTTTCTATATTTACGGATATTTTGAACGGATATAAATATATGCATCTGGATATTAATAGGTTATGGTTTCATCCATCGGTGATTGAGGTTGGGTTTGGGCATTTTAGTCCAATTTTCGTCTCTTTGCACTTTTTTCTTTCTATTTTTTTTATGAATTATTTATATTTTATTATTAAATTTATGAAAAGCCAAACACCCAACAGGAAAATCGTAAAATAATAAATTTTGTATAACGTTAATGATAAAATATTATTTATTGTTTATTATTTTGCAATGAATTTAATAATAAAATTTAAATAACCGTTTTTTAATCCATCCTATTTTCATATATTCAAAGACAAACGAAATTGACAGGCAGAACTTAAGAATGCGCTAAACAAAATCTCACTAATAGAAATGAACAAACATAACACCACATCAATCAATCATTAAAATCTAATTTGATTAAGATGCAAACTCCATATCCATAAAATCCACCAACTCATAAATGGCCACTAAATGCATCTTCAATATTACCATTCAAAACTTCAAACAACATTCTGATAAAATAGCAACTAAACATTGTCCAAAAAATAAAAAGGAAAAACCAAGAAAATTGTTTTCATCCGCTTCTCTATCAAATCTTCAACGATTGGCCTTGGCAACCCTTTCGATCTCATCCTTCTTCTTAATAGCATAGCTGAAAATGCAAAGAGAAACAATCAGTTTACAGGAATAAGATTATAAAGCATAATGGAGGTATTGATAGTTTTACCTGTTTGATGAACCCTTAGCAGCATTAATGAGTTCGTCAGCCAAGCATTCTGCAATTGTCTTGATGTTGCGGAAAGCAGATTCACGAGCACCAGTGGTAAGCAAATAGATTGCCTGATTCACACGGCGCAATGGGGAAATATCAACAGCCTGACGCCTGACAACACCAGCAGATCCAATACGGGTAGCATCTTCCCTTGGACCACTGCAGCAACAAAGGAAACACAAGAAAATTCAATACAAGAGTACGTGGACAAACAGGTTATAAATATCTAAAAAACCTTCCACAATATTATGAAGTATCCCATTTCTATACCTGTTGATCACAGCATCAACAATGACTTGAATTGGGTTCTGGTCGGTCAAAAGGTGAATAATTTCCATAGCATGCTTAATAATCCTGACAGCCATCAATTTCTTGCCATTGTTACGACCGTGCATCATAAGTGAGTTGGTGAGCCTCTCAACAATTGGGCATTGGGCCTTTCTGAAACGCTTCACTGCATACCTCGCAGCAGTGTGAGGCACATAGGTAGCATGCTTTCCTGCTTGGACTCCAATGTAGTCACTCAAGGAAATATCATTGACCTAGTGCGTATACAATTAAAAAAACATTTCTAAAGCCAATTACCAATAAAAGTTACAAATTTCAGAATTAAGATTTACAAGTTGGCCAAGATGATATATATAATAAAAGAAATAAAAAATACATAGAACATAATGATGTACAAAATTAACATATACTACAAAAGCATATCAATATCATAGTTTGAAAACTCCATCCGAGGCACGCCTCGAGGCTCCACCTCGCGGCCACAGCGCATAGAGGCTATCACCACAGGCTGTCCGCCTCATGACATTTATTTATTAGTTATAACTAGTTATTAATAAATTTAATTATGATATGAATTATTTATGATGATGACGTTTTGGTGGATGACACTTCAAACACACATTTCATGCTATTAGGCACAAATGATAGCCAATTTATAGATTAACATTCATTTTATTCCATGAACCTATTTTGTTGTGTTTCATTTTGTTCAATTTTGATGTATTAATCGATATGGATTTGTTGTGGATGATTTATTTTGATGCTTTTAGTTTTTTCATGTTCCTCATACCGAGTTTTCGAATCTTGATCAATTAATAGACCTATAACCTTGTCTATTACCCTCATTTTATCCCTAACACCGTAAAATCTTACACGGGAAACCCATCATCACCACACATCAAACACTAGTCATTCTTCTAGGTTTTGGGCATAGTCAATATAATTTATTATTCATAAAGCTTAATGACCTCTCTCTGAGCAAAAACAACAACAAAAAATAAAACCAACCCCATTGCATCAGAAACATTTACAGAAAATAATATACCATACTTACAATAAGCTTATACATTCTGGCAATACAATCACTAAATCGCCTTCCATTATTAATAAGGAAACAGACAACACTCAGATATTGAAATCGTGTCTCTCAAAACGAAAAATCCCAGAACAATAATAATTATAAAAAAAAAATTCAGGAAATCACAAAATCAACAATAGCAATATCTCAAATCTCAATTGCAAAAAATGATTGAAGTGCAAAAAAATTAACCTGAATATCCTCGAAAGTCCACTTATTGAAGAGTTTCACATCGTAGTGAGACTCAGATGGGTCTTGAGATTGTGCTACTACAGCAGTCGCCATTTCTGCCTATGCATAATATAGATAAACATATAAGATAATTTCTTCTTAAAAAACAAAAACATAACATAACATAACAAACAAATATAGAGATAATTTTAGATTGAGAAAAAAAAAAGAAGTGGAAATTAACCTGAAAGGGTTATGAGGATTCGGCTGCCGCTTAGATATCTTCTGAGTGTTAGAGGCAAAATTCTAGGGTTCTTTCTGCTATTTATAAGACGGGTGAAGCAACCGAACTTAGGGTTTGTTTTTTATTCTAATGGGTTAATAACAATTGGGCCCTCATTCTTTACAAAACTATAAATAACACCATGTGTCTATGTGCCTGCAGGATGGGCAAAAGGCTTAAGAGTCCGGTCCGAATTTGCATGGAAGGTCTCTAATTAAATTTGCCGAACCGGAATTCCTTGGAATTTATGTGGGTCCGTAATTAATTTTATTAAAGTGTATTTATAAACAAAATAATATATATATATATATAGAATTAAAAGAATGGAATTGAAAATAATAAAATGAACAAATATGAATTCATGAAATTAAAAAATATAAATATAATGGTAAAAAATAAAAATCTTAATTTTCGGAACTGTCCGGACCAAATCGAGTATACCATCATTCACATCCATATATATATTTTTTTAAAATTCTAATTTTACCATCCATATTGTCATGTGCCCAGTGCCATCATATTCTATCAAAAATTGTTAAATAATTTCGACTGTTTAAGTGCCTATTAATTAACTTTTAATGAATTAATGCTTATTTATTGTAAGTGTAATTTTTTATTACGATTATTATATGAGTAACTTGATATCAATAATTATATTAAATTAACCCCAATGAATTGTCTCAGTGGTAAAGACTTTGGGCTTGAGTGGTTTGCTCCCTCTCAGGTTCAATGTTCGAATCCCACTATATGCATTTTCTTGGGGTCATGCCCCCTGATGTGAAAAGCCAGCGACTTACCATGATCTGTGTTGGGAAATTTCTGAGGGCACGGGACACAGGTCTCAGGGATTAGTCGAGATGCGCGAAAGCTGGCCCGGACACTCCGATTACCAAAAAAAAAACAATTATATTAAATTTAATTAATATTTATTTAATTATTTTTTATTATTTTAGCACGTGTTGCAATATATTATTAGATATATACACGTATTGGATAAATTTAACTGAGATCAACTCTCTTTTAGCACGTATTGCAAAAAACTTAACTTTATTTCAAGGCACGGTGAATATATAACGCATCACATACAATTTTGGTCATCTTTAACAAAATCCTAACGTACCACATGCAAAAAGAAAAGTAATCCTTCAGGATCCCCCAGTAACACTCCCATTGAATATCTCAATAGTATCACCTTGTCCAACATGGTGCCATCGAAACGAGCGATCATCATCCATCACATTCTGCTTGTAAATAAAGAAATACCCTTCTTGTGGCAGATGAAAATGAAATCTTTGGCTTTGCTGCAATTTTTGCAGCTCGTTTCTCAGCTCACTCACATTATCGGATGCATTCACTTCCTGGAATCTTTTTAGTCCCACATTTAGGCAATACCAACAGCCTCAGCTTCTTTGACCCCGAAGCAGTTGGTGAGTGCCTAACATTAACATCAACCTCAGCATTATCCATCAACTCACAATCACGTTAAGATCGATGATCTTGCAATTCTGCACCACTTGACTGAATGACTACCATCCGGTTGACGGGAATCGTTTAGGTCTCGTGAATCTTTTCCTTCAAACGTAAGACAGTGTCATTCACGTCCATTTCGAGAGGGAGGTGAGTCTTGGAAGATGGAATGTTGATCTTGAGATGAATCTTTTTGGACGGTGAATATTGTTCGGTCTTGACTTGAGGAGGAGGTTTATCGGATGCGATAAGAAGCTGAATGTGAGAGTCTTGGAGGATTTCGCATTGCTCAATGTCACTTTCGTCTTGTAAAACTTGGCCATTAAACACTAGGGTTTGTTTAGGTATTGGGATTCCTTGGTACTTTTGAATCTTTTCTTTGATTTCCAAGACCGTGTCAAAGTAACCCAATTCAATGGAGAAAGGTTTGCCTCTTTGGGTTTCAAAGATGACGTCCATTGAAAAGTTTTTCAAGAATCTGAGAAGGGATTTGGGATTGTTAATGGCGAAAGACAAGACTTGAGTGAGTGAGTGAGTGTGTATGGGTTTATAAACGTGTTACTTGTAGTAACAGAATCCGCTATCGTCTAACTGTAAAGCGAGAAGCGTGGTGAGTTTGGCTCGTGATTGGACAAAATCGGCCATTGATTCGGCCATCATCCGTGCGAAATCACCCTGCTCCATTTGAACCGAATCGTCTTTGAGGGATTTAGCGTCCGGGCCCAGAAGTCGGATGTGAGGGAGAGAGTTCACTGCGAAAATACCAAATGAGGATTGGGATTCTTTGAATTCGAGGTCGCAGAGAAGAATGATTGTCGTTGTTATTGGCGATGAATGAGGAGGCGACGAGGGAGAACTCGTTGCGGAGATCCTGGAGGCGGAGCCCCGGCTTGTTGTGGAGCTGATGAGCGTCGAAAAAGAGGAGGATGGAGTATGAGCGTGGCGTTTTTGTGGAGGTTAAGAAACGGGAAATTAGGTGGTTGTTTAAGTGGATAACGCCTGAATTTGATTGAGATTTGCAGGTTTAGGAGCTCCGATACTAAGTCTGAGTTCGAATCGGAGGTGGATGATGAGACGAAGAGAGTTAAAATGGCTGTGAAGAGGATCATTTGGTTCATTTTTCGAGAGAGCGCCATTGTTCGACAGTGGCGTTTGCCGTTTTAGGTTTTAAGTTTTCGATTTGGAAGATGGGGGGCTTTGGTCAATACGACAGCGTTTTCGTAATTTTCCCTATATTAAAAAGAGTAATTTATTTAAAGAGAAATGATAGACGTACTCCATTGGTTACTTACAAGCATCCAGAACGACGTTGATTAAACCTATAAGCAAACACCGGAGATATTGGAAAGACCAAACCCTAATCCCCAAATCAGCGAGCTCACCAAATAGTCTATTGATCATCCCACATCTTCAACTTCTGCTCCGTAGTTGTCAAGAACTGGAGCGACAAACTCATGGCATGTCATGATTGTCATTTTTGGATGTGATTTGGTATGGTTATCATTTTGGGACGTGATTTGGTTGTTTTGAGTACTCCGTTGTTGGGTGCATCAGTGAAGCCATGAATGTTTTTAATGGTTTGAAGGGTGATGTTGATCAAGTTATGAAAAATTCCTTAATTTCAGGGTGCATTCAGAATAAGAAGTATAAGGAGGCGTTTTTAATCATCAGTGCAATGAGGCCAAATGTGGTTGCACTTACTAGTGCTCTTGCCGCTTGTTCTGATAATTCTGATTTGTGTATTGGGAAACAAATTCATTTTGTAGTAATACGTTTTGGGTTGAATTATGATACCCAGATGTGCAATGTAATGCTGGATATGTATGCTAAATGTGGTAAAATTTTGATTGCTCGGTTGTTGTTTGATGGCATTTGTATGAAAGATGTTTGGTGTCTGTTTAATGATGTAATTAAGAATGGTATGAAGCCTACGACTGCTGTACGGGCAGCGCTTGTAAATGCTTGTACTCTCAATCTAGATGTCAAAAGAGGTGAGTTTGTCGCTCCAGTTCTTGACGACTACGGAGCAGGATTTGGAGAATAGGGATGATCAATAGACGATTTGGTGAGCTCGCAGATTTGGGGATTAGGGTTTGGTCTTTCTAATAACTTCATATTTAGTTTGGTTACATGTTTAATCAAATTCTTGGACAGCTAGATTTAACCAAAACACAAATAATAATATCGTTATGGATGTTTGTAAGTAAGCAAGGGAGTAAGTCTATCATTTCTCCTATTTAAAACAGTGGCAGTCTCATGTGACGGCAATACGGCATGTCGTTTTTATATGGTGAACACCTAATTCTCAGATTTCTCTGTTTCACCTTTTTATCTAATAACCAAATTCTCTTGTGAATGAGATTTTATATTATCATCATAAATACTGCAACGGAAAGCAAGTATACAGAACAACAACATCAAATAAAAAACAAAGATTGTAGACTGACTTGACTGTCTATATTGGGAGAAGGGAGAAGAGAAATAGTGAACATGAATGGAATCATAAGCTTATGTGCCCCTCATTCAGCTCAATCAATAAATGGTTGCAGTTTTAAACCTTCAACATAAAAATAAAATAAAGTATTCAAAGAATGGATTCAGTTTGAATTTGATCATGATATATATATATTCGGTTGAGTTAAAGTCCATTAGTTGAATCCGGAAATCAATCGTTTATATGTTGCTTCAACATTTCATCATGGCTTTTCTCAGTTCCTTTACGCAACAAGTATATCATAAGTTGCTACATCCAAACTAACTGCCTTTCAATTTCTTCATCTTACAATGCAAGGTTGTGGCTGTAGCTTTATCAATCTGTCCATCTGATGAGCAGTAATGCTCCATTAAGGAGCAACAACAAAACGAATCCAGCAACAATAAACCTTCATTTAAAACAGCATTCAACAATTCCTTGATTTACAAATGCATAATAACTACTATCCTTCTCCAGTTCACCGTGATACCCCTTTCCAAAATTAAAGAGGTAGGGGTGTCTCTAGTCAGGAAGTTTGCCTAAAAGCATCCACCCTTAAAAAGAGTGTGCAATAGTTCATTGATCGAGCGTTCTTGTGCCGGAGTTGAACGAGGAGTGATCTGCCAAAGGGATGGATTCATATTCATACACAAGAGAATTATATAGAAACAAAAACAATATTGGATTCCTTTTTTTTTAAAAAAAAAAAACATAAAGAGTTCTTTGTAGTAATAAGACTATTCGAATTAAAAAGACTCGTGGAAAAAGAACCGTAATAAATGAATAGAAGAGGCATCCTTTACCCAGTAGCGAAGGAGTTGAACCAAAATTTCAGGACAAATGGAGTGGGGTATTAGTAAATCTAACACATAATGTAAATGTGACAATTGGGGCAATTGAAATTTCCACCACAACAGCAAATCCCTCTGATATAATTTAAGAATAATTGGATTTTGGTTAGTCATTAGCAACAATACTCAAATTAATTTGTTGAAACACAACACTCAAATTAATATGTTGAGACATTCAAGTAATTGACCGTTTCACACTTAGTGCACTAGATTTATTATCATAACCCCCACTTTCCAATGAAATCATCGAGCAAGTGCATAAATATACTCCCGAAAAAGAAATAGGTATAGGAAATCGTGCTATTCCAGAGAAAATATAGATATTTGCAAAAGTTGAACAAACAAAGTATAATTTAAAGCAAATTTCAGAAAGATATTAATCATATCCCAAAACATATAATTCATATCTCAAATTCAAGTCTTAACATGACAACCATCAAAATAAAAATTTGTGAAACTCATAACATTGCCACTCACTAGCCTACTAAGACAACAGTCCCAAACACTAGATTCGAACAAAAACCGAGAGATAAAATGACCAGATATGGACCCTTCAACGGAGCCTCCTAGCTTCTCTCTCAGACTCGAGCAAAGTGAGGATATCACCTTCTCTAACGGGTCCCTTCACGTTCCTCATGATGAACCGGTTCTGATCGTCCAAAAACTTGACTCTCACTAAAGTCACCTGCCCTCTTGAACCAGTGCGGCCCATGACTTTCACCACCACAGCATGCTTAATCTGAGAATCCATTCTGCAGATACACAGAACAAGCAAGCAATACAAATTATACTAAAAAGTCAGACTACATTCAATTACACATGTGCCACAAGCAAGTCAATAAGGTACAGAAGCCAACATCCATACAACAAAACATAGAACTCAAATTCTAATACTAGAAACAATACCCAAACCCAACTGAAACCGAGACAGAAAAATCATATTTTGATTATTTTCACAGCTAAATTGGCAATCCACAGCACACAAGCAAGCACCCCGATTCAGCAAAAATACAAAGAAAGGTACTTCAAAAACTAAACAATATTTGAAAATTACTAAAAAGTGTCTTACTTCATATTAAATCAAGCTAGTTATCAAACATATGATCAAATCAAATTTAAATATAGATATGCAAAATATTAATCATTTTTCTCACCAACTGAACAAAACATAAACATGAATATAGGAACATCTCAAAATTCAACAATTAGAAAAAAAAATTGAAATCAAATTAGATTAGATTAATAATTACTTCAAAAACAAAACTAATTTTCACTAAAAACACCGAATATTAAAAAAAAATATTTTTTTTTTACTTGAAAGACAACGAATATTTCAAAAGCAGATGAATTGAAATTGTGCCACTACAGCAGTCGCCATTTCTGCCTATGCGTAATATAGATAAACATATAAGATAATTTCTTCTTAAAAAACAAAAACAAAACAAACAAATATAGGGATAATTTTAGATTGAGAAAAAAAAGTGGAAATTAACCTGAAAGGGTTAAGAGGATTCGGCTGCCGCT